>JAQIXI010000794.1:0-18277 GCA_034700165.1 Galumnidae sp. Gr-Ori-00277 | reverse complement strand
AGAGAGAGAGAGAGAGAGAGAGAGAGAGAGAGAGAGAGAGAGAGAGACGCGTGCCTTAAGAAACGGGAACTCCGCCTCACGAGAAAACGTGAAGGCCTTCCGTTTAACGATTGGCTTTAATTGACGGCAATTGAGTGTCGGAATATTGAGTCGATTCGAAAGTATATTCGATGTCTGATCGACAGTCGGGGCCACAAAAGTCGATCGGTTATCAAAAGTGTTTTGTTATAAGAGTTTGTTCCTTATGTAAGCCTTTTGGAGGACTGAAATCGCCTACACTTTAAATGCTTGAATACATTAGTGACTGAAATACAGCTTTTGAATGATAACCACTTTTTTGAATTAATGTTGTTTTGAACCATTTGTCCAAATATGAGCATAACTTGTATTTTGTGAATGAAAAGTCTTAAAAAAGCCTACGAACAGATTAAACGATTATAGAAGTGCACAACTGCTTCAGCCATTATATTACTACCGGAGGTTATCCTCAGGTAAATCATTACCTCAAGTAAAGTGATTGCAAATGTGGAACATTTATTAAGATTAAAGTAAAACTATTGACGAGTCTTTGCTTTCAATGTTAGCAATGCGTAGGTTTTCGTGATTTTCTCAATGAATTCGTGGAAATCAGACCAAAGCTATCCTTTAATAACTGTTAATCTCTAATTAACATAACTTTTTGATATTTGTTTAATTATTTGACGCCACTATACCTGTGCTCTTATGAAGTAAATGTCGATTTTAATGTCGGTCGCGTTCCAATTAAAGTCAAGAGTCTTATAAAGTAGAGAACGAATCAATCACTTATAACTTCCGTTGAAATTATTTTGCGTTCAGAACTCAGATCAGATCAATAACTATTGCATAAAATTTTCTTTTTAATAAGGGATCGGTTCTCTGGTTCTCATATAAAACATTGCATAAGAAGTATGTAAGCCTACGATCAGTCGAGTGCCGAACCGCTGACTAAAGTGAATGAGAGTCAAAAAATTAAGCTTTCATTTAAATATTTACTCGTTTGCATCGAAATTCTATGTTTTATATTTGATGTGTAGATACCGCCCCGGTATACAAGACTTGCCCCAAACCGCTGCTAAAACAAGATTTCAGTGTAGACTTGGCATCGCTAGTAGTGATCAGATCAGAGCACATATCATATAAACGCCAGCAGTCGCTCAAAGAAGTCTCGGTTGAGATGTGTTTGACTTTTATTAAGTTGGAGGCAAACGATCCCCAAAAAGCTTTTATTTCTAATAATTTGTAAATTTCTTGCGTTTGATATTCAGTTAAAATTAAAGACTCGATTCTATTATTTGTGATAACTCTTTGAAAAGTATTATATCGTCTCAAGAATTCGATTAAAAGTTTACTCAAATAAGACTAAGATTTATATAAATCAAAGTATTTCTCGTTATTTGAAAAAACATTGATATTTGTATCGTCTAAATGTTGTGCCGTTAAACTAAATCAATGATTATTCAGGGCGTAGTTGGCGTTAAATTGTAAACTTAAGGTCAACTAAAGTCATTTAAAAAAACGTTTTGCCGTTCGCACTAAACACAAGACTCAACGCTATTTCAAGAAAAGTACTGCAGTTTTCAATCATATTAAAGGGCGTTCAGACGTTTGTTTGCGACTCACATACAGAGAGAGAACACAAAAATTTAAGATTAAACCAAACTTTTGGGAATTTTCTCTTTAAAAAAGTTATTAGTGAGGACTCGACCGATGCGATACCGTTCCAGTGATGGGAGTGTTTGAATAGTGCTCTTTTCAATACATCTTTCAAATACGTGAATGCAATTGAGAACAGACACTAAAAGAATAGAAAAGTACCACATTTTCTAAGACTTCAAATAAAATATTTGATTGTCGAGGAGGCGGTCCTCTACTCATCTCTTCAAAGATAAAAACATTTCATTAAAAGACTCAAAATATTTTCTAAGAATAAAACATAAGTTAAAAAACGTCTGGAATAACAAAAGACGAACCAATTTGTCAGACATGGAGTTCACAGAAACAGCTATTTCTCACTTACCGGAGAAGATGACAATTACTCCAATGGAATGTGTTATGGAAGAAGAAGAGGAAGGAGAAACTCAGACTTCAAATGAGAATGAGTGCCAAGAAATGAAAATTCCTGCTTTAGATAAATACAACCTCAGAGTCCGTTCCATTCAGAATAGGATCGAAACGGAGAAACGTAAAAAAGAGCCGAAAAGGCCTAAACCGAAACAGAAACCGCCGCCACTCAGCAAATATAGGAGGAAAACAGCAAACCTAAGGGAACGGTGCAGAATGCAGGTGAGCTCCGCACTCATGCTTTGCCTCTTATCACTTCTAATGCAATCACTAATCACTTCTCCGGTCTGTCTGTCTCTAATGGATCGACACTTCAATCTATCACATATCTAACGAAAATTATCCACACTTTGATTCCCTCTTCTTCTCTATCATTGAATCTCGAATTTCAATCTCTTATTTGAATAAAACTATAATTTTTCCGTTTAATCGAAATGGACTATAGTTTGCGTGTCTGTCATAAGTCTTATACAAAATTAGATAAAATTTTTATGAATTCAATTTTTCATTAACTCTCAAAACTTTAGACCACTTTTGAAATTAGATAAGAAAATATCGAATAATCTTTAGATTTATTTAAATGATGTGTTTATGTGCTGTCAATCATTCAATGAATTAATGTTTTTATGAAATTTATTGAAAAGTGATTTTTCAATAAATAGGAAATGAATACAGCGTTCGAACAGCTCAGGAAAGTGGTTCCTGAATTTCCGACTACTGTTGAAGAAGAAGAGGAGAAAAATAACTCAAAGTTAACAAAAATAACAACTCTTCGATTGGCAGTCAATTATATCGCGGCCTTAACTCAAATATTAAAAGATTCGGAAACTGAGGACAACCAAAACATTAATAGCACTCAAACACAGGAAAAGTGTAATATTAGTTCCAAAAGTGATATCAGTGCCGAAACATTTTCAATAGCTAACTGTCCGGACATGTCGTCTCTGCTCACTGGACTTCCTTTTGACGACACACTTTTGATGCACAGACCGTCCAGTTGTGGCTCATCAGACTTACCTTCTTGTAGTTCTTCCACTACAGAAACAGAATCCTTGCAATCGTTGGAATCACTGAAGTCGAGCTGTTGGCCGGACTTCTCAGCCGACGACAGTCTGGAGGACGCCTTCGATTTGATTTTAGAAAGTGATGGCGAAGGCATCCAATTCTCAGATGACTTCATTTCTTAAATCATTACTCAACTCATTTCAAAGTTGTCGTTCCATTTGTTACTCAATTAAGTATTTTTCAAACGATATTTCCATTTATTTTCAAATATCGAAATTCATATCAAATCAGATCTTTTATTCATTTATTATACGTCGAAAAAATAAGTTATTAATAATAAGCGAAATATTTCTTAAACGAATCACATCTTCGGTGGTTTATATTTAAATTCTTATTTTGTTTATCTTTTTTTTACTATAAAAAATCAAAACAATATTTTAAACTATTTTTTATAAAATTGCAAATATTCTTATAATAGGAATAGTGTTGAGACGGTTTGTCCATTAGTTAGAGTTTTAGTGAAATCGCAATAAAATCCAAATACTCTTATGTTAATTGTTTTGAAATAAATTGTGAAAATAACTATATTTACTCTATAATTCACAAATTTAGGTTATTATATGAATAAACTGTTATAATTGATTTCATGCATTTATTTAAGTGTTTTCGGAAAACTTTAAAGAAAATAAAAGAACTAAAAGAAAAAGATTAATGAACTGAAGACTGGAGTCTATAACCAAAAATGATTTTCATTCATCATTTAGAAAGAATAAAATATTCTATTAAAATATCTTTGAATTTTCTGTTAATTGTCCTAGGACATTTATTTATTATAATTAAATTACCAGTGAATTACCAGTGCCATTATTACAATTGTTAACCAAATACAAACTCAATTAAGAATGAATAGAAAAAGTGCTATAATTAGAATGTCTTCCAATTAGAAGTGTTTTCATTTGGTTTGGGATATAATAAGTTTATTCATTATTAATATAAGTTTAGAGAAATATATTTTTTTAAAGAAAACCATTTATGGATTTTTAAATTCTTTTGTATTATAATTATGTTTTTGTTTTTCATTATATGCGAAATATATTAGTATTTTCTTCTTTAAATTTTTGAATACTCCAATCAATTATGTTTTTCCGGTGCAGAATATGTTCGCAATTAATTTATTGTATATTTTGAACAAAACTTTTATGAAAAAAATAAATGAGAGTAAAATCAAACGTTTGTTATAAGTAAACGAAATGTTCTTTTATTACGAGAAGTATTAAACGAAAAAAATATCGCAAACATTTGTAAAATGTTTTTTCAAATGACATTCGCCTAAAGCGGTTCACAACTTTCTTAAGCAATGACTGCATGAGTCGATTGTCTGTTAAAACACTACTGTATGTAAACTCATCTCTAAACTAACCAAACAAATCATTTGTCAAAATAACAATACAATACAATTGCATTTTTTAAAGCTCTTCTCTCACTTCCAGCAGTAGTTCGTTATATATTACAATAATAAGTGAAGAGTGAGACGAGTGTTAAACAATCCATGACTTAAGACTTTGGAGAAAAACTTCTCAAAGTTTTATTAATCGTCGGACACATTCTTCTCCGGATATTTCGTCCATTTATTATGTAAACAACATATAAGAGGAGTTTAGGTCACAATGGGGTCACACATTATTGTCTGGTTTTCTATTGAGAGCTTCTTTTCATCGTTTTATATATATTAGAGACTTAGAGACCACTACTGCCAGAGTTTGACTTTAAGTCTGAGCCTTAAATCAAATATATTAGTTGATAGTCGAGTCATTCAAAACATCATTTGCTTTAAGAAAAGTTTTCAAAACCATTTGAATCTTAGAATACTTTTAAATGAATTATTGTTTTAAATAAATATTTGTGTATTTGTTTTGAGAGTGTCTTAAGAGTGCCTTAAGAGTACCTCAAGAGTGCATTAAGAGTGTGTCAATCCATGCAATCAAAAGAAAAATTCACAACAATTATAAAAGTGACGATTGATTACAAAATTGCATTCGTATGGAAGAGGGGCTCATCTGTTATACCAACCCCTGTGGGGCTCACAAATTGCTACCTTTTAATCACAATTCAAATTGTGGTGAAGACACCCCACAATATACATTATTCTCTCTACTTTTCATTTTTTCTAGGCTTATATTTATTAATTTACAAGGGTTATAACACAGGTGATATTAAATAAATAAAACGAAATGATCGTTATCCGGGTGAAAATTACTTTTTTGGGACTCACAATAAATAATTAGAAATAATTTTATATCTCATTAAAACTAAAAATTATTATAGATACAATTTCTACCAAGAAACAAAAAAATGTGTAGGAGTAGGAGAACTATTAGAATCTACTCATTAATTTGCAAATAGAATGTTATGCGATGTTTGAGAAGAAAATCAATGAGAGTTTATGTAAATTTCATTATTGTTTTGTTGAGTTATTTATTTGTGTTTTTAGTTAATATTAATACAAATTATTAACTTTTTTTCCCAATAAAATGAGTTTTGTTTTTATTTGTAGTAATAATACTTACGATAATATTTTGTGTATCGCCTCTCAGCTATCAAACAGTCACACAATGACTGTTCTCTTGTATATTGATATCATTGAAAATGCCATCCATTTTATTAATGTCTGTTTCAAAGCCATTGCGGGTCTCCAACAGTGAGTAAATTGTTTCGAATTTCTCATTGAAGCCAAGCCTTACAACCGCTCCAACCGTTCGCTATTGGAAATGTATATTAAACTAATTGCGGTCTCTATTACTTGAGCACAAATACTCATTTATTTATCCGGGTATTAGTGGTTCTACTGGTATATCATTTCTCATAAGTGCCCACAAAAGCGTTTTCTTCTTTCATATATTCAAAGTTTTCTTTTGCAAATTAATTAAGTTTTGTTTCTTCGTTTGTATTCCACTTTATTTTCATTTAAAGAGAAGTTTCTTCTAATTTATAGTTTGAGATGAAATTAAATTATTATTTGAGAGGAATAGCAACGAGGGATAGCCGTTGATTATAATGACTTTCAAATAATTTACTGAAATTCAAGCAATTTTAATCTCAAAGATTAAGTTTTGAGGACAAACCTATTTTGAGAGCAATATTTCACTGATTTGTGAAAAACCCATACATTTATTTCTGTCAAACACTTGTTTATTAGAGAAATATAAGAGAATCTGATTTCTAACTAATTCCCAGAATTCAGAGATGTTCATAAACTCAGGAGTTGGAGTACACATACAGAGACAATTACAAGGGAAATTTATCATGGTAATGCAGCTATTGATATACTTTAATGGAATTTTTATATAAATTTATTTACTTTTAAGTTACTTTTGATTTAATTATATTTTAAGTAATAAACTTAATTTCATGAATTTTATTCATTTACTCATACATACTGTGAGTCATATAAGAAACCTCTGAAAGGATGAGTCAACTCATAAGAAAAGGGAAAATATGTTTGTTATGAACATCTCTGATAAAATTATAGTAATATCAATAAATCCAAAGAAACTGATTATCGAGTGTTGTGTTTAAAGTTTGAACCCAATTAACTAATTTAAGTCGTGGTATAGACTATAAATTAAGTGAAACGTCCCAAACGTCCCAATGTTTTCTTTAAAATAAAATTTAACTGAAAATAATTATAATTATTATTAGATTTTAAATTACTGTTCGATTCTTTGGGTTTATTGCAAACCCTATTATATTTCTTTACAGCAATTTTTAAATCTTAAAAGAGTAGTGAATAATCATTTATTGCTTCAATATTTGAGTCTCAGTTTGTTTACCATTTATTAGCCCATCGGCTCTTTAGGAGAAAAAGGAGCAGTGACTTTACTTCTTGCTCATATTATTATTATTACTGCTTATGATTCATCCAGGAATCCATTTCCTTTTCATTATTTAAAATACAATTTTTTAAGGAATTATTTGGAATTTTTTTCAAATTAGCAGACATTGGAATCCGGTTTATATATGACTCATATGTAGTAAAAGCTTTAAATCATAATTTAAGCAAATTATGTGATGAAAAAAAATAAATTTTAAATCATTGCTCAGAATTTGACGTTTAGTCAAATGAATTCGTGGTTATGAGTAAAATATGATTTTATTCAATTAACTATAATTTCTGATATTTTGCTTATTATTAATAAAATGTATTCCGACATTCGAATGGATTTTCTTTTATTATTAAGTTTTTTATGCCATAAACAGAAATTTGGGTTCAAAATCAAAAACTGATTGAATTGATTGCCCGCTGCGTCCGTCCGCTGCCAACCATTTGAAAATTTATAAATGAATTAATGGTTTTTTGAAAAGACCACTAAAAGTGTTTCATTTGCTTTTGATTAGAGACCGGCAAAAGACTGACTTATTTAAAGTTAGATTTACACTACAATTCATACAATGGTTTGGTTGGTCTGGTAATGGACGCATCCCTTAATGACAATCATATTCTATGATTTACAACACAATTATAGTTGAGTTCAGTTCTCAATTGAAACAATAGATGTACTTATAATTGAAACATCGATTCATTGATTATTTGAGTTCATCGCTCGCTATAAATAATTATCGATATATTTATAGACGAAGTAATGATTAGTTAACTTCAAAATTCATCCAAAATTAAAATATGAGATGAAATTAATGACATAACGAAAGCTATTTATAATTGTATAAAATATTGTATAAAATATGCAAAACAATAAAAATTGTCATATTTTTCAATTTCATTGGATTGAGTGTTAGCCCTCGCCCTCACCCCCTACTGGAAAAGTGCGTTCAATGAATTAAAAGGTAAGAAATGGTTACATTTTTGGAGGAGTCTCTCAAAACGGATATAATAATAATTAAGAATAAATTGAATTTGAAAAAACATAATTTATAAATAAATGTAAACATAATTCAGTGGAATATTAGTTAAAATTTCATTCAAATCATATTCAATGAGTTTTAAAAGTTAGTTAAAAATTAATTAACTTTGAAATAGTCGTCAGGTTTTAACTCTTATACTTAGATATAATCAATTTAAATGATGAATGATTTCAAGAATAAACGATTGTTAATGAATTCAAATCAATTATTCAAAAACTAATCGATGTATTTCGGAATCTATTGATTCAGTAAACCGGGTATTAGACCTTTAATTTACTACAAAACGAGTGATTAGAGCATAAAATTTAGACTAATTTCTCAGAATTTTTTTGTTGACAACAAATTCACTTTAATTGAAGGCATTTTTATATCAGACGGAAAAAAACTAAAACAAAAATTAAAAGACTCAGAGAATGTCTTAGAAAAACAAAATGAATGCAGTTTTAAGACCCGTCTCTTTCACGCAATTCTTCGATTAAGAGTTTGAGAGAAAAATTTATCGAAAAGGCATTCGTTGGGCACTCAATGCACTCACATTTCAAGTGTTAACAACTGGAAAATCACAATTTCTTTTAAGTCTTGTTTTTCATTCATTGCCTCTTCGCTAATCATTTTCAGCTCAATTTTTGACTCAAGAAAATGAATAAAAACTAAAATTTGTCTCAAATTATATATGACTTAAGAATTTAAGAAATGCTTAAAACGTCTAAATTTAATTTAATTAAAAATTTTAAGATAAGAGTTAAAAGAATTGAATATTCTTTAAATAAACCCTGAAATTAATTTTAATATAAATTTTAAAGAGCCTTTATTTGAACTAGATCATTAAAGATCATTAGTTAATATCATTTTTGTTTATTCAGCTCTAAATTAAGGAAAAATATCTAAATATCAAAATGTTTTAATAGTTTAATATTAATGTTATCAATAGTTTTATAACTGAATTAATATTTTGACGAAAATAGCATTTTTGATGACTTAATTTACTATTCGGTGCCAATAGTTTGAGAACAGGTCAATAAATGTCATCATTGACTTATCGACTATAAGTCCTTTTCTGAAACCAATTCTCGTTTGAAAAATCATAACTACATTAGACTAAAAGCTTTATTTTCCATAATTTTTAAATAAATAAAATTGAATTTTGATATTTTCATCATTTGAAGCATTGAATGGATGTGAATAGCGATGAGTTTTCAATTAGTGGCGATAAACGTCTGTTAATTGATTTTTTCTTTCAGTAAAAGTTTTCTGTGATTTTGTAGTTCACAAGTGATAAAAAGCAAAGTTTAGAATAAGTTAATGTAAATTTCGTGTTTCAAATGCGCTTAATATGCGTTCGGCCGACAAAAATCAAATCCAATCGATTTCGTGAAAATTAAATATAAGATTCGCACACCTTTGAGACGCCTTTCCAGGACTTTCCCTCATTTACTTCGAGGGCTTTAAAATTGTATTTTAACTGTAAAATTACTGAATGAAATGTTTGACAATAACTGAAAAATTTATAATTTTCTGTTTTGATGTGTGGGTTCATTATAATGGGTGGAGTCTTATATATTTGATACTTGGCTTATGAAAGATATTTATTGCGTTTTTTCTCAAATCTTTGTAAAATATAAGTAATATTTCGATTTATTTATGATTTATATGTTATCAAAATATATTATGAATGAAATCAACGAAATTCCGATTTTTACAAACGCTTTCAATTAACTCCTGTTTTGAAATCCATTTATAAAAGAAAATAAATTGATGTGAAATGACCTAGGCTATTTTATTTATAAAAGTTTTAATTTGATTTCATTGTTTTTCAATCAATTAGTTGATGAAAGTTTTGCTAATAATTGAGGTCATCTGTCATTTATAAAGAAACTATACTTTTTTCAAAAAGAGAAATACATTTTTTCTTATTTTTAATTAATATTTCATAAATATTTCCATTTATTCCAATTTTTTTAAACATTTTGTAGAGTTTAGTGGAGTTTATATTTTTGTAATAAACCATTAAATTCTAATATCAAAATTTAAAATATTATTTATTAAAGGCTAATAACATTTTGGTTGTAAATCTTAAAAAAATATTGCCTTGATCATATTTTATGATAGTTTTTCATCAGTTTTTTGAGAACTATTCATAAGAAGAAATAAAAATTTGTATTCAATACAATTCGTTAAAATATTTGGGCAAAAATAATAAAATCTAAATATAATTGGATAAGAAATTAGAGGCAGATTTCTATTCCGATAAAAACAATAAATTATAGATTTTTATTAAAAGAGAAGAGTAAATATATTAAATGTGTTAAAGTAAAGGTGTGTTCCAAAAATGATTTGCGATTTTTGCACAAAAGCCAAGAGTAGTGCCACTTTTCAGTAGCGATAATCACTTTTTCATAAAATTTATTTCTATCTAAAGTTAAATATTTGATGGATTCGATGATTCTTTTCTTTACTATTATATAAATAACCAGAGATTCACATTTTGTCACCACTTATTCATTTACTAATTGCAACCATAGCTAAAAGTTTGACCATCTCTTCACTCATCAATCTCTCTCTCCTTTCTTTCTTTATTTTTCTTTTCTCTCTTTTCCTTTCTTTCTTTGTTTTGTAGTCATTTATTGCATATCATTTTGTGTCAAATAACAGATTTAGTCAAATATTTTTTAATGCCTTATCTCAAAATGAATACAATTAATTTTTCTGATCGTTTAAATAGCTTGGCATCACCAATGTAATTTACTCAACTTATTGAAGACTGTATTATTGATAAAGTACTGTATTATTGATGCAAAATTATACTATGTAGAATACAAAAACTCTTTTAAAATAAACTTGAAATGATTACAAACTCTTTTACGAGAGTTAATAGATATTCGAAAACCTTTGAATAATACAAAATCTGATCCTTTAGTCATCTCTGTATTAAATAATTGAATGAATCAATTAATTAATTAACAAAATAATTAAAAACTTCAATTGTATTTCGTGAACACTAATATTGTGTTAAGAAAGGGATCAATAGTTTTGATGTGTTTTTATTTTCAAAATTAAACTAAAGATTAAACTAAAAAAATTAGTTCAACAAATGAATTGAAGGCATCAAAACAATGATTTGCTTTTCAATATGAGTGACCCAAAATCAAATCAAAAGAAAAGAATAGTTTTCATCCTTTGATTTGTATGAAATTTTGATTTTGTCGAAAACTACTCATAACTAATCTAATGTCAGGTTTGAAGCCCTCAACTTATATATCAAAAGGAAAAATTCAAAGTATTTGACAGATTCTGAAAAGAAAATCAAAAAATTATTCACTCATTTAAATGATTTGAGTTTCAAAACCCAAAATCTAAACCAATTATCAATATTTTAATGGATTCCTAAATGTTTGAGAAATAATTTTATATAAAAAGTTTATTTTAATTATGAAAAATCATTCAAAAATTAATTATGTATTTCGAGGAAATCGAAACATTCGTTACTAAACTCTAAACTCATTCATAAAATTGAAATCAAATCAAATGAAAATAAAACAAAAGAGAAAAATTGATTCCCAATTTGATAGTTGACTGCAAATCAGTGTTAAACGACCTGACTTATAGTGATGGCTTTCAAAATATGTTTTGACAAAATTTTTGATAATAATCTCTTAAATTCTGAATATATTAATTGAGAAATAAATAAAAATCTGTAGGAAAAGTATTTATTTAAAAAAAAGAAATTAAATTTTCTTTAATTATGCGCTTATTATTTGTTATTTTCTGTTTGAATAACAAATTTTTAATGGAAATCATTTTTCATTATTTCCTTCTTTTCTGAATTCAAATAATTTTTCATAATTTTTATGAATAGCAGAGAAATAGTAAAAATATGACGTACAATGTTTTTACAATTTTTTCTCAATGAAAACTAAATGTCCTTGTTCATTTGAGACAAGCCTTCACTACGGGTTCAATCCTTAGTTCTTTTCTTTAAAATTATAGGAAAGACGTGACTTTCAAAACCCACATTCAGTGATGAACTTATAATTAGTGTTTTGATTCACACATTTTCAATGTTTATTTAACAAACAATTCTTTGATTAATTAAAGGAAATACTTAATAAGAAACAATTAAATATATTTACATTTCATTTAATGCTAATTTAATTAAAGTTTTATTGAATCTATAGTTAAATTTATGGTCAAAAATATTATTTATAATATTTAATGATATTCTTTGAAAATTTAAAGTTTTAAATGAAATTTTAATTTTATTTTTTATTAATAAATCTTTCGATAATTTTTTTTGTTGGAAAAACAGCAAAAAAATCATTTCAGATATATTTGGGTGAAAGTGATTTTGGCAAAAGGGGTCCTGAATAACATTTTTTATATGTGTGTATCCATTGAAAGATCGCCTCCGCACAGGAAATATTACTGTCCGACCACGCGTTTCAATTAATAAGTTTTTCTTTTAGATCACTTACAGCTACTGCTGTCTGAGGCTAACTGTCTCTTAGCACAAAGAGTTGTCATATTTTATCCAAACTATTCATTAATTAATAAATTGGTTCAATAATTCCGTAATTATAAGCTTTTTAGAGATAAGAAAATTTTAATTTTTTTTAAACAACGTTAGAGTTTAATAATTTCAGAATTCCGTATATTTTTATTGCACTGAATTTCTTTCCTATTTATTATTAATTGATTTAATTATCGAATTACTTGAAATGATTCGCTTTAAAACACCATTAGATTTGTATTGAAATTTAAATTTATTGGATGTCAAACATTAAATCATTTTATTCTTATTGAAAAAATATCAAAAATGATTAAATAATTAATATATTCCCTCAATCTATTCATTTAAGGTTTCACAATATATTCTAGATCATTTAAGACAGTCAATTTTATTTTAAAACCATTGCTTAAATATCTATAAAATAATCAAAGTTTTCATTAATTTTTTTGAAATTTAATTAAAAAGTTTCGGCAAAAATCAAATTTTATTAAACTTTAGATCCAAATCCTATATACATATATATTGAAGACATGGGTTTTAATGGAAAAATTAATTAATGTTATCTAAACTTTGCAATTAAACGCTATTTTTGCATAATTTGATTTAAAATTAATATATTTTGAGAGTCGAAAGCAATGAAAAACTATTAAAACATTCCCTTCGCTTAAATCACAAAAAATAATGATATTTTGGTTAAATGTTTGGTAAGTCTTTGGTTTTCAAAATAAGTAAACTTAACTTAACTTAACTTAAAAGTAAAATCTACTGAATATTCAGTTAAGAAGTCAATCGAAAATTGGTGTAAAATTCCGATATTTTTTAGACTAAAAATGTTGAGTCAAAGATTGTACAGCGGGTGGTCTTAAGAGTCCCTCGAGTTGTGCGTTAAATGAGTGAATGCAACGATTGTCCGACAGATCACTTGAATCTGATTAATGCAAATAAAGTCAAAATAAGTCGCCGAAAGTCTCGAGAGATCTTTAGATTAAAAGCTTTTAAGTGAGTATTTAAAATCACAAAAAATGATTTATTTCTTAATGATGTGCACAAAATCATTGATCGAGTGCTCAAAATTGTGACATTTTCACTATATTTCACTGAACAGACCTAACTTACAAAACATCTGATTTTAGTTTTAATTGGAAACCAATTATCGAAAGCATTCAGAAATAATTTCCTAGGGTATTAAAAGTCTTTACGAATGTAGTGCACACGCCTTTCGCTCTCATTGCGAGATCTGTCATTCAAATCATATGCTATTAAGAAAATAAGTACTCATAAGTTGTCTCTCTTTGTCTTTTCCTATGATTTAATATTTAAAGATATGATTTAAAAATTTAATATCTTTTATATGATTTCATAACAATTCTATTATTACTTTTTTCATATAAACCACTGAATTGTTTCCAAAAACTCAATGAATTCTTAATCAAAACAAATGATCGCATAATAAACCCAAAAACCATAAGAAAATTAATGATTATTTTTATTTCTTGCATTAATTAGTAGTTAAATCAGGCTAATTGTTCCTTTTAAATTTAAATAGCTTAATTATTTAACATATTTTTATTAGCCTTTAACTATACGATGAAAAGCGATAATATCTTTCTTTAGAATATATTACTTTAAGAAATTAGCATGGTTATCTATATTTTTAATAGAAAAGACTGAAATTGTTTAATTTTATATTTTTGATAAGTTTTGTCCAGACATTAATCAATTAAAAATATATTTCTAATAATATTTTTTCATTTAAACTGAAAATTTTAATTAAGAAATGTATACAAGGTAATTTAATAAGTGTTAAGTTTTAGAGATGTTAATTTATGTGGTATTCAGTAATTTGTCGGAAAAGACTTTAATGAAATTTCAAATTCAATTACTTAAGAAAAAATAAGAAAATTTATTAATAATATTTGAGATAAATATTTAAAAAAATGGCCTGGAGAACAATATTTAACACTATTTAAGAATTTTTTTGTTTTAATTAGTTGAGAGCCCGGAGTATATATTATTTTGAATTATTATTTGAAAAATGAAAGCCTTATATAATTAATTTATAATTGAATTCAGTGCTAAAATTAAGGTTTAAGTTTTGTTTCGAATAAATCAGAATAAATGAGAGCACAACTGGAGAGCTGTGCTGACCATACATTTCATTGAGTGAATGCACTGACAAACAATTTTCAACTCAAATATGTGGACTACTTCTTGAATAAAAGTCTACAATACTTGACTTAAGAGGTGGAAACTTGAGTTAAAGTCGTTTTTGGATTATTCTGTGGGAAGACTTTACGCTTACAAAACGGGCAGTTGTTGTAAGCAATAGTAGGTGTGTTTAGCAATAAAGACTTGTGCCGTACTCTTACATAATGATAGAGTTTAGTTTCGATTCAGATTACATTTCTTCGCAAAAGACAAATGTAAAGTGAGTTTGGCGTCAATGGCGTCGACACCATTTCTTTATTCAGCGCACGTTTTAATCCAGACTTCATTCAAACATCGACTCCAATAATATAATTACTTTTGCAAAAGATTTTACTTCAGACAAATTTCTCAACAAATCATAGAGTAAATTAAAGAATTCAAGTGACCTTGGATATTTTTAAATAATTTAAAAACGCTTTCATTAATAAAGAGTATTTCGATTCAAAATTTACTAAAAGAGAAGTTCCCTTCAAATTATGTTCAAAAAAAGAGTCAACAAAATAATCAAATATTAAAAATTCTATTGTTTTGATCCATAAAAAGATTATTTTAAATATTCTTTTAAAAATATACTATCAGTTAATTTAAGCAACTAGTAATTACTAGTTACTAATTAATTACTAATTAATAATAGGCATGGTTAAATTAGATGAATAAAAAAATAGAAAAATTAATTTTAAGCTAAAATTAAATACTTTTGTAACAAAATTTTAATATAGAAATCTTTGGATTCAATCAGATGTCATGTCTTTAATCAAAAATGAATAGTATTTAAGACCAGTTCTTAATATTTAGAAATCAAGAGATGATCTCAAATCTACTGAAATTCTCTTCGACGACAACTTATCAGTTGTTATGAAGAGATATTTAGGAAATACCACCAAATCTGAATCAGATATTGTCATCACATAAACATTTCTGAGAATTTAAGTTATTTTCTAATCTTATGATCGAAATAGAAGTCAACAAATTTTTCGTTATAATTTTTTAACCGTAAATTATAAGACGTCTTTTCATAAGATTAGAGCCAATAATAACATATTTTTTGTCTAAAAGTTTAAAATTTTGAATTTCGTTTATATCGAAACTGAATAAAAGTATATCGAAAATATCAATAATAGAAGCGATAAAATAGAGTTTTTTTTATAGTTATGTCTTATTATAATAATTAATCAAATTCATTGAGTAAACTCCTGGAAGTGATTAGAATTTAATTTATTAAAAATATTGTTGTAATAAATCTAGATCAATTTTTTGTATAAATAAAATTTAACATTTTTTATTAAAATTCTTATAAGATATGAATATCTAATCATATCTTCTCTGAAGTTTCCTATTATTAATTAGGGGTCAAATAAAAAACTCGATTAGAATTATAATATTAAATAAAATAATAGAATTAAACCATTATTTGTTAATTGTATCATGTATGTTTTAACTTTTTCAAAAATTTTTAATTCCAGTCTTAACTAACTTTTGTGTTTAGAGTTTTAAAGCCATAATTCTGGGGTCAATGTTGTTAAGAATCGCTTTTATTGCTTAAAAAAAGTAAAGTTTAATAATCAATACATAACTAATAGTTTATTTTGTCATTTATTTTATTATTAATCGGCTTTAAAAACTTTCCATGTTAATATTAAATGTAAATTAGTCAAGTTTGTAAAATTGTTGATATCATTGAAACAAATATGGAGTTTAACAACAATACAAAAGAAGGTTCAAATTTCTACTGATTTTTGGTAAGAATTTTTAAATTGATTAAACTTATTAGCATGGTAATTTATAAATAATTTTTAATAAAAAGATACGATAGAATTGCTTTAAATAATTAAAGTTTGTTGAGATGATCCTCTTTTTGTCTTTTCCTTAAAAATATTTTTGATTACATATGAATGGGTTTTGTCTGACATTACCTCAAATCATATATTTAAGGATTTTATTACTTTTATGTAATTTCGGTTTTAGATTAGATTCAATAAATCAATGAATGATATCGTGTCTAATATTGATTAACAAAAGTTAATTGAAGTAATATTTAGAGTTAAGTAAACATTTAAAGTTAAAGTTTGAATCGATTATAGAGGCGTTGAACGCAATAATCAAATATCTTTAATCGCTTCTCATTAGTTATTTAAGTCAAACTCCTATAAATTGGGAGGACTTTATCTAAGAACTGGATTAGCTTTTTGTGATTTGGATAAATGAATGATAATTTACATTATATAACATTCTCTCTCTCTCTCTCTCTCTCTCTCTCTCTCTCTCTCTCTCTCTCCCTCCCTCCTCATTCAAAAATAATAAAAATGGATATAAAAGTAAATAGATGTTCCACTAGAGTCCAGTCACTCGACTTTTAAAATATGAAAAAATAGTACTAAAACTTTAATAGTCTACGAACTGATGATTATTAGTTGAGCTTTAAGTTAATGACTATTTGATGCAAATTATGACAATCCGGAGATGACCTCAAGGAAAGGTCTATTAAATGATGCAGAATTTAAAGGGAAAAATGGTGTTTCACACTCTGTCTAATTTGATGGTTGAATCTTATCCTTTAATCTTATGTTAGTCTTACCCAAAGCCTATACAAAGAAGTGTTAGAATTTTGATAAGTTTTAATATGAAAGTAATTAATTTAGAGCTTAAAAGTCATTTAAGACACGCAAAGAATGTCAGTTCCAATAATACGACAACTTTTGGCAAAATAAGAGATTTAATGCTCGAAATTGAAGTCAATTTCTTCAATTCATTACATTTTATTTTTTAAGCTCTGATTCGACAAATTTTAATATTTTGCAATAAATGTGTCAAATATCTCAACAAATGTCAATATATTATCCTAAACAAGGTCTTACTGAGAGCTAACCATTAAGGGATGGCTCGTTTGTTACGGACGACCTGTGGATTCCACAAAAGCTTTTCAACTCATTTATTATATTTTCACTTCCCTTTTAAAATATGTCTCAAATGTGTGGGATATGAGAAATGATATTTGTTTTTCAAATAATATTCTTTTACAGAAAAACTACAAATTTTTATCAGATAAGAGACAAATTCCGATATTTTATATCTCAAATATTTCACAAAAATTATTTTCGAGTCGACTATAATTTAAATTAAAAATTGGAAAACAGTTCTCAACAAAAAAAATTGATAAATGATTTAAAGTAAAGTAACAAAATTCTTAAGAATTAATAAATAATAATAAA
This sequence comes from Galumnidae sp. Gr-Ori-00277, assembly GCA_034700165.1. Classification (NCBI taxonomy): domain Eukaryota; kingdom Metazoa; phylum Arthropoda; class Arachnida; order Sarcoptiformes; family Galumnidae; species Galumnidae sp. Gr-Ori-00277. Next base: position 346 of record JAQIXI010000794.1, on the reverse strand, counting down.
AATTGAGTCAATATTTAAAGCATTAGTTTATTTAACACAAAAAATAAAGTTTTATCGAATGATTTTTAGCACTTAATTGAAATATTCTTAATTGTTTTAAACATTTATTCAACAAAATCAATGTTAAGTTTTTAAGAACAGTTCATTAAGTTGTTCTTGTTAATTTTGAATCTAATTATTTTTGAAATAATTTTTAATTTTTCTTTGAATTTCATTTAAAAACATATAATTCGTTCAATAAATTCAAACTTCAATTTACTGCGAATTAATGAGTTGTCTACAAATCTGAACTTTTCCTATGAAACGAATGACAAAATACTATCAACTTTGAGAGAGAGAAAAAGAG
>JAQIXI010000793.1:0-18286 GCA_034700165.1 Galumnidae sp. Gr-Ori-00277 | reverse complement strand
TGTCGAAGTTTTTTGAAAATGAGTGAGTTTTCAATAATTTAATTTTTAAATATGTGTTCAGACAATTACAACAAAACCATTCAATTAAAATTATATCTTTTGACTGATATAATTTTGTTAGGTTAGGTTAGGATAAATAAATTGGATCAAATAAATTTGATCCAATTTTAAAGCTTAATGATTATTGACAAAAGACCTTGTTAATAATGTTAATAATGTTAGTAATGTTAATAATGTTAATATTGTTAATATATTCTCAAAGTATTTGAACTTTAGTTATAAATCTCGGGTTAAACTCAATCTTTAAATGTAATAAAATTGTGACAAAAGTTTCATTTTATCTAAAAATTTATAACTATTGAGTGATTTGTGACTAAATTTTAGTTAAAATCGAAGTAAAAATAAATTTAGAATTGGAGACAATATTTCGATTCTTTGATACAAATTTTGAAGAAATTTATTTATAAAAAGTGGATTTCCTTTTTCAAGACTTAGACAAAGAGGATATCACTTATTGATTGGACTATTTTGAAACAAAATTGAATTTTTATTATCATTCAATAAACCACTGAATTGACACAAATTTTGAATAAATGTTTCAAATGTTTTCAAATCCATAATGGAGACATCAATTCAAAATGAGTCCGGTAGAATCTCCCAGTTGTGAATTCCTTTGGTGTGTAAACTCAATGATAGTTTGGCGGACCCGCTATACTCTATAATGTTAGGGGGTTTAAGTACTCTGTTGTAAATGCTCTGAGTTGTATATAATGTCTTCTTGTGCATTTGCTCATTGACAGCACAGCATCTAGTACATTCTACTGTATTAAATTTGCTTTTGTTTTGATCTAAAAATTGTCTTAAATTTATAAAAAAAAATAGGGATAACGTCGAGTGGGACCACACTTTCAAAGAGTCCGTCGATTCTAAAATCAAAGAAAACTCAATGAATAGGGTTTCAGACGAAAGGAGTGAAGAATTAGAGAAAAATGCAAATATTTTTTGGGATAATTTCTATGAAAAACATGAAAACAAGTTCTTTAAAGACAGACACTGGCTCTTCACCGAATTCCCAGAACTCAAACAAGAAGATCAACAAGTAAACTTAACAATATTGGAGTTGGGATGTGGTGCCGGCAATACTGTCTTTCCTGTTCTTGAAATCAATTGTAGTCCAAAACTATTTATCTATTGCTGTGACTTTTCTTCGACCGCCATATCATTAGTGAAAGAGAATCCACTCTACGATGAAAAGCGATGCAATGCATTTACTCTCGACATCTCAAGTGACGAGTGGTCCGTCCCTTTTCCCAAATCCAGTTTAGATGTGGTGACACTAATATTTGTTTTATCAGCGATAGATCCGAATCGGTTCGTATTTTATTATAAAATATTAAAACAAATGTTTATTGAAATCATTTATCAGAACCCAAAACGTTGTTCACAAGATTTACGAATACCTCAAACCGGGAGGTCTTCTCCTGTTTAGAGATTATGGTAGATATGATATGACTCAAGTCAGGTTCAAAGACGGTCACTGTCTTAAAGATAACTTCTATGCTCGGGGTGACGGCACCCGAGCATATTTCTTCACTGAACAAGAAATCGACGAAATGTTTACAAAAAGTGGACTCAAAAAGTCATTTTTAAAAAGTGATAAAAGGCTTCAATTGAACAGGGCCAAACAAATTAAAATGTATAGAGTCTGGATTCAGGCCAAGTATTATAAATGATTGGACACGAATGTTAGGTAAATCACAATTTTATTTAATTGATTTATAGCTAATAAAATGTTTGCTTAAAAAAAGCTGCGCTTATATTGAAGTCTATTTTCTTATATAAAATAAAAATATAAAGAACTGTAAATATATTATTAATTATTTGATATTTTGTTTATTAATTAAATATATTAAATAATCTTTTGTTTTATACCCTAAACGACTAGAAATGCAAAAAAACTAGTGAAACATCAAATCTAATAAATAATCCCAAATAATATATCATAAAATCAAATGAAACTATTGATTGAAAGTTCATTCTTTCAATTAATTTTGGATTTCATTATATCAGTCATAATAAGTCGAATGCAGACAATAATCGAGTCGTAAATAAACTAAAGAAAGAAATGTGTGTCCAATAAGTAATGAGAGAGTGATTAGACTTCCATTCCAGAAGTCGAATATAAATGGCCCTAAAGAACAGCTCAAAGTATTAGTTAATCGAATAGTAATTCGATTTTACACTCAGTCTTAAAACAAATTAAGTTATTCTCGTTTTTAAGTTAAAAAAGTTTGACTCTTCTTTTCAATTCATTTCTTCTCCATTCGGGTAATCGATAGAAATCTATTCGATTCATATGAAACAGTTGTTCGAACTCTGAGTTCTGTTGAAATATTCATTGAAATTAGAATAAAAAGTTGTTTAAAATACCTGTAAGTGACGCTCCAAATGACATCTGTCCACATCTGAAACATATATTAAATATTAATTTCATTTTATTAGTGATTAACACAAACCGATCGGAAGTCTATAGTTGTGAGTAACCAACAGATGATACGGGTATTGACGCGGGGGTTCGTTAGAATGTAAGTGAAAGTTGACATTAGGCATAGATCGTCGCAAATGAGGAGAATATGACGCGTGACGATAACCACCGAAGCCCTCTGAAAATGGTGTTGTCCTAAAGTTTCCGCTCACGGAATGGTTCTAACATTTAATAGATTTTATATTAAATATTTTATGGAAACCAAAACTTACGATATAATATCGACCGCTTTTATCATTTTGTTCGGAGAGCGCAGAAACTTTCAAAAATGATTAAAATAAAAGTTATTCAGTGTTTAGTGACTTACTGTCAGATTTACCGGAACTAAATTCAATGCTTTGCGTTTTGTCCATTCTTTCAGTGAACGGCGAATCGCTTCCCTTTATATCCAAAAATTAAATTTGAAAAGATTTCAACCTTTGAAGAGTGCATTTAATACATTAAAAGGTGTTTCCCTCGGAGGTAATGTTGACGACTTGTGTTGCAAATACCCCGGTTTAGGAACATTTCTTAGCGAAGAAATAACTGAAAATAAAATATGAATTAATGATTACTAATTATGGAAGGAAAGTGTGATTACCGTTATAGTTAATGGGAGCGATATATGATCTGCCGATGTATGAACTCCTAAAATGCGATCCCCTATCGATTTCGTCGTCTTCCCAGGGTTTGGGTCGATCCATATCACGAGAGGGGGCTGTCATTAAGAGGAATATTTTAGAAATCATTTTGAAAATCATTGGAAAAGTGACTGACAGGCGTTCACAGGATTTTCATATCGAAGTCTTGCCGTTAATTCGCTTTTGGCGTTTGGGGTCCGCGAAGCCTTTCTGGGATCGATGTGTGACTTTTTCCACGCAATTATTTTTTCTCTTTCGTGAACTGTTTTTAAGAAAACTTTTCCGATTCCGGTCGCGATTTTTGAGAGCTCTTCTTCTTCTTTCTTAAGCTGCGGATCTCCATTTGCGCCGTCGATTTCATCTTCTATGTCGACATCATTTAAATCGGCGTCTTTAGAGTTACCGCTCCACCGCCGTATACGCTCGGGATCGGTATATGGAAACTGAAACTAAAAGTAGTAAACAAGTCTTCAAGAGTGAAGGAAATACCGGTGGAGCGGGAAAGTCATCCCTTTCAATTCTGGGGATATCATTGGGTTTTGGCTTTTGAGCCCCGGGATAGTGCGCCATTTCGATCGGCTCTTCATTGTTCATCGCCGGAGATTTAGGTCTGGGAGGACCTGACTGTAAATTATCGACTAATGCTTGCATTCCTTGCTTTGGAAGAGATTTAGAAAAGACTCGACGCCTTTCAAAGCTTTCGGGGGGTCTATGAAATTGCGGCGATTTTGGCGGACGCGGTTCCAGTGGTCGTCTTAGATATCCCTGAGTCGGTTCTGCAGCCAAATAGCTATATGTATAGACACGACTCAAGTCGTTAAACATCGATTCCTTATCAGGATATCCAGGACTGGCCCGACCCAACTGTTTCCAAATATATTTGTTTAGATTTAATTAATAATAATTCAATTTTAGTAAATAATAAATAAATTAATGATCAAAACTCTATCTAAGGACTGACCTGTTTGTTAAGTGAACCATAAGGGGTCACAGAACGCGATAATGAACTCGAAATGCTCGGGGAATAGGTTTGTGGGGAATACTGTTTTGTCAATACATTGTCGAACAAAAATCATTTCATGCAATGAATTCAAAATTTAAAAAAATAAGTCATTAAAACACAATTCGTGCAAATATTCGTTTCTAAGAAATTTCTGATATAAAATACCTGTCCATCTAATGGAGCGTCAGTTTCAACTTTGCCGTCTGGTCCGGGTCCACATCTTGGGTGCCAAATGGCTCCGCCTTTCAATTTAAAATAAATGTATAAATTAAATAAATATTTGAAAATAAAATATACAAACATACCTTGCATAAACATCTCTTCTCCATCACCGAAGGTATCGCCACATTTAGTGCATCTTTAAGTGAAAAACGATTATTTGTGGAACAGATTATAATATAAGTCATACCGCGCACACGTCGGGTGAAAGTGGTTTTCTCCCGCCTGAAGTACTTTACCGGTTATATAACGTTCGCAATGATTGCATTTAATGCCAAACAGTTTCTGATAGAATAATGAATAGTTGACACAACACTACAAACACGACAAACCTGGTAGTCTTTTTCACAATAGACTTTTCCATCTTTGCTCATATATTCTCCGTGAAGGACAGCCTTACAGGCCTGACATTTAAAGCACCAGATATGCCACTGTTGGTCTAAAGCTATTAAGGCCTGGCCTTCGTTAATCTCTAGTTGACAGGCGTTACACTCTATTCATAAATTAAATCATTAAATTACTGAACAGTTATTAAACAATTGATTGAATACTGGGTCCGACGCCTTCGGGTGTTTGTGATGATACAACAGGTATTTGTACACATTTGGCGCATAAGCACTCCTTCCCATTCCACGTGACTTTATCACCGGTTGGAAAGGCTTGTCTTAAATCGAAAATAAAATTAATTCGATTCGATTGAAACAATTTGTGTCCTCTCACTGGCATCGACTGCAACGGAAGCAGTTTTGGTGATAAGTGTTTCCTAAAGCGGTCACTACTTCGCCCTCAACGAACTGATGACAGGCCGCACATTTCGTACCGAATGACTTCTGATAGCAATTCGTACAAAAATATTGTTGTATTCCATCAGAAGTTCGGCTGAAAAAACCTCCCTGGGCTAAACTGCACTGACACTCTGAACAATATCAAAATATATAGAATATATTAAATAATAATTTATTGGTACCATGACATTTAAAACAGTCGATGTGAAAGTAGGTTTTGCCGACTCTCAACACATTTCCCGAACACTTTTTCGAACAGCTCTCACACAATACTTTCCCTGAAAGCAAATAATATATTAATTTATATATAATATATGTGTATATAAATAATGTATATATAAATAAATATAAAGGAATGAAAGGGTTTCCAAAAATTTATATCTTATTTAAGTCTTTCATTACAATTGTATTAAGTCTTACACAGAAACAGATCTTCCAATAAAAGTATTAAATATTTCGATAAAAATATTTTTGGGATTAAATATGAGATAAAATTTATTTTTTTAAGGTTGAAAAGGGGTCAGACATACCACCCACTCATATATACCACTTATATTTCCTAATATTTGGTATAAAAAATCCAAAATAAACACAAAATCTTTTATTTACGACAAAACTATTCTCGAAGTCATAAATAATGAATGAATTTCTAATAATACTTTCATTTCATTCGTTTTAATTAATTTTTTCTTTAATTACATTTTAATTAAAGCTTTGTTTAAAATATATAATTTATATATTAATTTAAAAACTTGCATGATCAATTATCAATGACAATATATAAATAACACAAAGGCTAAGAGCCAAGAAAAAAGATCATGCACATCCAATAGAAATATTAAAAACAGTCAAATAAAATTAATAAATAGAGCAACAATAAACTAGCTAAATATTGTACAGTCAAATAGTTTTAACAATATACTCTACCCTTCATTCTTGTCTAGTATTTACCAAGATGAGAATTTAACTAATACAAAGTTGAGACAAAATAATCTTGTTCAATTGAAAAACTTGATAATATGATTAACAAGGTAAAAATAGAATATTTATAACCACAAATATATATTTGTTTTATTTTATTTTGTCCACAATTTTGTTTAAAATAACTTTTGACCCCTTTTTTGTTGAAAATATTTATTTATTCATTAATTAAAATAAGTTTTGAAAACAGAAAAAAGGCAAAATTTGTGTCAATTGTGTTAAACTCCTTTTAATTCAATGACGAAAATTGTTCTGCTCTTCACTTATAAAAGTATAAAATGAGTTGAATTTATTTAAAACTGATTTAATGACTTTATTTTATAAATAAACAAAAATCATTGAAAATTAAGTTTGACAGTATGTTACAGATAATTTATCAAGGTGATAACCAACAGAGAATTAGATAAAATATTTACAATTTTTAAGCCTTTACTAAACGATAAAATGTTTAAAATAAAAAATTAATTTAATTAAATATTTAATAAACTTTTTTAAAACAACTAATTTCTAATAAAAGAAAAATTCATAAAAATAAACAAGGACAATCACATTATATAACTGTTATGAAATTTCATTCAAATCTCAAGAATTTTTATTATGAAATAACGAAAAGAAAAAAGAAAATTTAATTGACTGGAATTTGTTGATATAAAACTTACCAAACTCTCCGTATTCACACTCAAAGACATTCAAATAGACGACATACACATCGGAAGACATAATAAACTAATTGTTATTTTAAACAATTATTAACGAAATGAGAGTTCGACCACAACTAATGAAAACTGCATTCAAACACTTAATACAGTTATTTAAGTGAACGAAATAAACGAATGAAACAGAAATTATTAGAAATGATATTCGGAGTCACACTTTAGAGTATTTGACCAAAAATGGGACACAAAAGCCATTTGTATTGTCTATTGTGTCGAGAATTTCAATTTGTGACTCAGAATCGAAATCAAATAAATTTATTAAAGTCATCGACGAGTTATTTATGAAAATCATTGTTCGTTAAATCAGTGCTCACAAAACAACCAAACTTATAGGCCATTAATCTAGTTAATTTTCAATAGTTTAAATTTATTGAATTTTTAAATATTAGGAAATCGTATTGAATATCAAATCAAAGTTTAAAATAATATAAAAGTGATTTTTCAATGAAATTTTTTAGTACAAAATTTTAAACAAGGACAAAGAGTAAAGTTTTAACTAGCTCATTCTATACTTAATTTTTAATATTTAGTGAAATAAAAAAAAGTTCTTGTTCAATCCTTGTAAAAATATTTCCATCAAAAGTTCAATATTATTAGCAAAAGGAAACTATCTTGGTGATTAACAAGAAATCTATTATGTTAAGTGTAAGTAATGTTGCTTGATCAATGTTGCATGTTTAATGTTCAATATTCACTATTAAATGTTTAATCCTGAATACAATACAATATTAATTAGAATAAAAGTGATTGGAGTCTAACCAGGAATATTTTTATGCGACTCTTATTTATTTGTGACATATTTTCTGTGATTTTATGTTCAGAAATCGAGAGTTAAAACCAAATGTCGTCTGATTTGATATTCTGTACCCAATATATGACTCAACAAATACTGTTTAGTTATGAATTGAAAGTTTCAAAAATAAAAATATTTGTCGTCTGTTATACGGAAATAGATATCACTGAAGCAAAAATGAACTAATTATGTAAAAACAGAGACGAATAAAGGGAGGGGACACTCATGAAAGCGAAACATAATAATAGCTATAATAATAATTAGTAGAAAGGGGTCACTAACCCTTTCATACAGAAGAATGCTTTTAACCCATTAAATACCCCCTTTTAAAACATAGTGGACACCATTGACAGACAGAATAATAATAAATTAGAGGTTTTATCACATATTTAACGACGTTTTGCACTAATTGTCTCTAAAAAAATGTTTGCAATGAAAACAACTCTTACTTTTTAATACATTTCAAACAATTCTTGATTTCGTTATTGATTTTGATTTTATCACAAAATTTCATTTCTTTCTTAATCTCAAACATTAAACAGATCTTCAATTTTATCATAAATGAAGAAATGGATGAAAAGATATTATTAAAGGATAGAATAAACTGTCAGAAATTGAAACTGATTTCTATCAAAAAAATATATTCAGAACTTTATTGAAATTATATGTATTAATAAAATAAGTTTATTATTAAGAAAAAGTTGTTTTAAGAGTCTTTTTATTTGTTAAATGAATTGGGAAATAACTTTATTATGAAATGTCAATCATTTATTCAAATAATTAGTATTTCACTCACTTTCTAAATAAGGAGTGGGCGTAGGAGTGATGTTAACATTCATTTCATATATTTATTTATCAATTCATTTATTAATAAATTAATTAAATCATTAATTTTAGAGTTGAGTCTCAAACTATTATCTCAAAAATTATGCGAATTCTTATCAAAATTGCATTTTTCAGGAAATATAAGTGACTTCAGTTCAGTTCAAAACTGTGAAGAATTTAAGTCATCAAAAGCTCTGCTTTTCACTCATTTAAATCAATTATCAAATATAAAATACGGAACAGAATGACCTCAAATTAAAAGTGCGGAAGGGATGGAAGGGATACAAGGGATGAGGGAATTCACTCCTCTCATCACAAATATTTTAAAACTGATTAAAGAGTAAACAGTTTTTTTAAATGAGAGACAAATATTCAAAGACTTCATTCAATTTAAGAGTTTATTTGAAACTAATTTAATTCACTCTAAAATCAATTGAGTGATATTAGTATTATTAAGAGTATTATCAGTAATATTATCAATATCGGCAATATTAGCATGCTCATCTCCACAAACTAGAGTTCAAAAACGAATACAAGTTTTTGAAATAAAAGGTTGAAAAACTTGTCAGAACAGTTTTAGAGATTTAAGTATGTGATCACTAATCAGTGATCATGCTGAAATATGCTTCATCTCAACTTGAATTAAAGGAAAAATTGTCAGGGTTATAATAGACTTATACCAGGGTTATATCAGGGTTTGATCGATACCAATGACTCTCAACTCCATTACTAAAGGACTGAATATCTATTGAAAGGACTCGAAATAACATTTTTTTTGATAACATTTTAGAAATTCTAACACATAATAAGTTTTAGACGAGATTTTCAAAAGTAATAAAAGAGTGAATGAATGACGAATTCATTGAATGACATATATTTTCGTCAATTAATGTCTTTTAATATTTAATAAATGCATTAAAGTCTCGATTCATTCAACTATTTATAACTTTTATCTCAAATTCAGACATTTTTTTAAATGAAAATCTCTTCAAATCACTGGTTTTGATCCGAACAAACATTTCCGGATTATGCGATTACTTTAATTTGAATGCAATTATTTATTTAATTGCATTCAATGAGTTTATAATTAAGTAAATAACGAGTGTTTTGGTAAACATAGTGTTATGTTTATGTGCGGCCATTAGTGGCAATACATTCAATAACTTGTATTATATGTAAAGTATTTTCAGTTTTTATATCTAAAATGAATGCCGAAAATTAAATTGAGATGAACTGGATATCAATCGGAATTCTAATCAAATGAACTGATTTAAAGACTTACCCATTATTTATGTTTGAATTGTTGTCCCACTTATTGCAGATGTTATGAAAAAAATGAGTCACAAATGAGAGTCAATGAGAGTGACTGAGAGTAGGACTGACTCTCAATACACTCACCACTCAATCCGAGCCTCGACTGTATGGACGTAAGGCTCACTCATTCAGACAGAGGACACACACAGTCTATGAGCACAAAACCAGTGACGAAAGCATAAGAATTGAGGCTAACTTTGCCTTCAATTTATATTCAATTTCTATAAAAACTAAAACTCAAAGACAGGAAATACTGAATATTGTCTTCAATTAATTGAATTCAACAAAACATTACTTCAATTCATAACTTTTCTCAAAACTCACAAATTTTTACGAATAAACCGGAAATCATTACTGAATAAAAAAATTACCAAAAAATTCATTAATAAAATCAGATCTTAAATTTTGAGAAATTTTAATCTTGAAAACAATAGTTTGCCCCTTGCAATTAGCTTGAAATAATCATGCTAATTCTTTTAATATTTATTATATCTTCAATTAATTAAATTTATTATAAGTTTAAGTTTTATTATAAAGTGATTGTAATTTGATTTTAGAATAAATTGGAGTCTTTTTATTGATTTAAAGAATCAGATCTAATACTAGAATATATTTTATCACAAATTTGTTACACAAAAAAAATCAAATTCTTTTGAAAATAAAAAAGAAAACATATTTGAAGTGATTTTTATACAGAAAATGGAATTTAAAATAAATGAAATAATTATAAAATATAATTCTATGAAAGAAATGGATTTTTAAAAATGTTTTAAAATTTTTATAATTGAATACTAATTGAGTTGAGATAAGACTGAAGACTCGAATTAAGTTTGCATTTGTTTTTCATTGAATATACAAATACCGGAAGATTGGATCAAATCTTTGAGCAAATCTTCGAAATTAATTAATGAATTCTAATAAACTGTTCCAAAGATATGGGAATTTCGCCGATGTATGGGATTTGTTGATCTGCTATTTTACGAGCGGCCAAACATTTAAGTGAAATGAATTTCAATATATTAACGTTACACTCAGTGATTGCCCCCAATTGCCGGTGCGGTTGACTACCGCTTGTATTACGTCTGTCGATATGAGCGCCAAAACTCAATAAATTATTCACGACTTCAGCGTTAAAATTATTGCGACTGCAGGCGATGTGAAGGGGTGTAGACCCGTGATTGTTGACTGAGTCCACGTGAAAATCACACTCTAATAATAGCCGACAAACTTTAGAGTCGGGAAAAATGACAGTATGCGGGTCTTCGATAAATGTATTCGATTTCATTGTATTTGCTTTGGAAACAACCAAATGAAGTAAAGTATCGCCAAAAGAATTCCTGGCATTCATTTTATTAATTCGAGTGATAAGACATTTGGTTTCATCGCTTTGTTTCGGTGTCTTTCGAATAACATTGAGGACATAAAAGAGATGAGTTAATACCTAAAGTAAAAACATTTCAATCATTTTATTTCATTTATTTTATTTGAATCAATACTTTAAGAATTTTATCGAAGTTGTCCTGTTGTCTCTTAAATATAGGTCGAACTTTAAGCAATTTCATAGCACAGGCCAATTGTTCGACTAAAAGTGAAAGTGTTCGGAAGACATCTTCAAACTTTAACTCTTCGCGAAGGACACCATTTGAATACTTTTCGTGTAAATCAAGATATAGACGAACCTTAAATAATAAATTACTATAATTTTATGTAAAAAATTAAAATTTATATAAATTACGAGAGCCTGAGCTGCAAAACATGTCTCGCTGTGAAGAAGACTATCCTTTTGTATTCTAAGATCTAAAGCATAACTCCAGAGATCGATCTTAAAAAAAATCGGAAAATTAGTTACAATTATTAAACAATTGAGAAATGCTTACACATCGCTGGTATTGAAGTCCATCGGCATATGCGGCGCCTAAAATCAAATTAACAAAACATTGTTTTATATTATTCTAAAAAAATGAGTAATGAATACCTCTAAACATTAGTCTAAAAATGACGTCTTTATGGAGAGGACCTAATATTCGTTCGCAAATAATGAGTGATTGAATTCTCATGGAATCCAAATCCATCGACAAATTTTCCAATTCATCTAAACTTTGGAATTCAGTCGCACTTAAATACGCGGGTTTTGGCAAAACATTGTTTGGCTTAATTAGAATTTGATCTTCAGATCTTAATTTCAATGCTTTCCTCCAGTTATGAAGTGCTCCCTGCAAGTCGTAGTGCTCATCCAAAAAGGTAGAGCCCAGTAATTCGTGAGCCTCAGCGATACGACTTCGGGGATATTCGATGTTATTGATGAGGTGCTCGAAAATCTGTGTCGCGCCCTTCAGACATGCCGTTTGCAGAGCGTCATCGCCGTAACGACTTTTTATCATTGGATCTGTTATTCGACAATAAAACAATTTTTTCATTAACAAAGTTTGTTAATAAAGAATTAGAAGACTTTGTACTCAATTCTAGTCTTATCTTTATTTTAATTGCAATCAATTATTAGATAACTATTATATGAAATATTATCTAAATTTTGGAATTTTCTGTTTTCATTAATAATTGAACCTTAAGTTATGAAAAGCAATAAAATTGGATCAACGAATAGTTGTGCACTAATTTTGAAAGTGTTTCAAGAATTTCATTAATACCGGAGAAGACTTTTGGCACTAAAATAGCTCTGACTCATAAGGTATCAATTATTTGACCTTGCAACTTATATAGGTCTAAATCGGATTAAGTGAATGTCAAATGAGTGTTGAGTGACATACCTGCCCCATGCTCTAGCAATAATTTTGTTGTTTCGAAACGATGTTCTTGAATTGCGTAATGTAAAGCTGTCTTGAATTGAATGTCCTGAGCGTTAACGTCTGCCCCGTGTTTCAAAAGAAACTCACAAAGAGGTACACTTTGAACAGAATTGATGAGACAGGTACCACCGTTATAGTTCGGCTTTAATATGTCGGCTCCATTTTCCACCAAATATGTGACGATATCGAGATGTGTCATAAAACAGGCCGACCGGACGGGAGTACTGCCCGTATCTAAAAACACAAATTCATTAAAATGAATGTAATGAATATTGAAATGACTGACCGGAAACACTGTTCACATTCGCCCCGTGTTTTACCAGACATTTAACAACTGCCAGTTTTCCGGCCACTGCTGCGCACCAGAGAGGAGTTACGTAATGAATTGATCGGTCGTCGGGTACTTCATATACACCCTTTTGTTCAACATCTGAATGACACTCCTCTATGAGGTATTCAACGATTTCGACGTTTCCTTTCTTACACGAAACGAAGAGTGGAGTACAGCCTTCTTTGACTCGACTTACTATCACTTTCCTGTCATCTTTGCTGAGACGCTCTAATTTATTGCGAATGGAATACGAGAGTCGGGCGCCGGGAGCTATAGTTTACAAGTTTATAATTCGGTTATTCAAACCAAGTTAACACATCTCTAGTTTTGATATTAAAAACAGTGATTAAGACAAAACTGGTTGAAACTGATCTCAACTATTCTTTTGAATGTCTTCTCAATATTTGGAAGGAAATCAAAATTTGATTCAAGCATTTCATTGAGATTTTATTTCATTGTCAACCAGTTATTTCTGGCAATACTCGACACTAAACTGACAAATGCCTGAAATTTATATTCTCCTCTGAAATGTCAAAATATAACTTAAATATAAGTTTTAGCTCTAAAACACAGTTTTATTATATTTTTTAATGATTTCAATAAACTATGAAATTATCACTCAATTGAATACAGAATCAAATTATTTATTATAACTCAACTATTAGTTAATATTTAGTGCATAAACACAATTGAATATAATTGAACTTGCTCTTTGCCCTATATTGCATTATTATTACGTTATATCTTGCTCAATTTGCGATAAGGTATGCAGTATTTAGTGTAAAATCTGTTGTTGTTTAGATATTTTCTTTGATTTGCGTCATTCATATACGATCATATATGATCATGGTCACGCATTAAATGCTTAGATAATTGTTTTATGCAAATCTATTTTAAATTTAAGTATTAATTATAAAAATGGCATAAAATTTGCATTTTTTAATTTTAAATTATCTTATTTTAGTCTAAAAGAATTATTGGACACAAAAAAAAGATTTCAATAATAAAACGTTTAAAATAAATGGAAATTATTTGAAAAAGATATGAAACGAAAAAAATAATTCATTAATTATTTGAGTCAATACAAACGTCAAACACTTAAAGATTTAATAAATAAGTAAAACAAATAAAATGTAAATAAATTGTGACTGACCTGAGAGACGACATTCAGTGATCAATTCGTTGAAGCACTGGTCGATATATGATGACTGATCCAATTTGGCCGAAATCCACATTTCTATCGGATGGTTAATGCCTTGAAACAAATGACTGACGCGATGTAATACACTTAATATTAAATGAGACAATCGTTGCAATTAAAAACAATAGCAGACAAACACTGACTTAAAGTGTCACTCAATGTTTGTGAGTGTCGTCCATATGATAGGTTTTAAGGCACAGCCTAAAAGTACTGCCTCAGAGCACTACCTCATACTAACGTCATCTGATAGCAGTTCACTTCTAAAGCAATTTTGCATCAAATGTTGAGACCTTATCAGAGGTCTCTCTCTGGGGAATGGATTCACTTCTAAATTATACCAAAACTTAAACACAAGCAGTAAATCATTTGTCGATACGCTTTAAGACTAAAATGACATTTCTTACACATTGATTATACTTTGCTCACATTTTTTTGTTAAACTGATCTAGTTTACAATTTTCATTTGGCATTTGACACATAAAATGTTAAAAATCGTTCCCAAGTTTTGGCTCAAATTGTAAATCAATTTTTTGTTTGACTTCTGTTTGAGTGCGAATTACAAACTATATTACAAACTATTATTAAAAACTATACAAATATTTCTTAATTTGCGGTCAAAAACCAATTTTTTACAAAACATTTAAATTTTATTATCGATATCTTATTACAGACAAAAGGATCTAATCGTTTGATCCGCTCTTCTTATGGTTTGAATATTTTAATTTTGAGGAAAAATTTAGTTAAATTATTTGAATTTTCCTCAAAAGAAACAAGATCAAATCATATAAGAAGCTAATGACGTCATAAACTATTCAATTATTAATCGTAGAGATTACTGGAGTAAACGTCAAACAAACATAAGTTTTCTCGAAGGATATGAAACTCTGCTGTAAAGTGAAAGTTGTTTCACAGCGTCGGCACTGTTTAACTGTTAGAGCCCTTGACATCGATTTTTACATTTGAAAGGCCAACAATTTTTAGAATTTCAAATGACTTTCGATTATAAAAATATATTCAAAACAAAGTGTTTCGGATAAAACTTTTACACTTTTCTTACTTTAAGTAAATGAATAAAACTTTTTGTTTGATTTTTTTTTAGTTTATATTACGACTAATATTCCTCACAAAAAGCCATAATCGGTCTTAACTATAGTTTATAGAAATAAAACTTTGAACGTCATTAAAATAGAGTCATTTACTTTTAAATTGAGTAAAATTATGAATAAAATTCGAGTTTTATATAAATTTTCCTCAAAATTTAAATATATATTTAATATTCCCTTTAAATAGTCTATAAATAAATAAAAAGTGGTTTTAATAAAATTACTTTCCTTACAATAAATTTGATAATCATTACTAATGAATCATTACAATAAATTAACCAAGTATATATCTCACTTTATTTAAATAATATATGTATGTATTTATAATCAATTAAGAAATTAGTACTATGTTCAGATAAAAATAAATAATTTGGATTTATTATCAAGATAAAATTTCAAATTCATAATTATCAGTTATAGTTATAACAGACATGGCAAAAGACCTAGACCTCCAGGGGATATACCACTCCCTGGAAGCTAAAAACCCCAACAGACCTAGTGCCTGTCCATAGACGTAATGTTTAAGTTTTCAAAATCCAAGGGGGGGGGGTATCATCGTGGTTATTTTGCCAAATTTTTGAAATACCCCCCTATTTGTCATGTCTGTTTATAATTATTAAAAAATATATAAAGAATATGTTCTTAACTAATGAAATGTTTGGAAATTTAGAAGATTAGCGATAATATTGACATTTAAGTCAATGCCTGTAATAAAACTTTGAAAGGACTGAATCACTAATTGAAGGGTATTTGAGGGCATTGAAAGGGTAGTGTAAGGCAAACAATCATTTGTTTCAATATTTAATTCAGTTATTTTATAAGCGGTACTGAATTTTTAGGACATTTGAGTTCAAATCAAAGGTAAAAGCGGTCACAAAACCAAAGGGAAATTCATTTAAGACATTCATTGCATTTGATTATTAATACTCTAAGTTTGCGTTTATAATTCGCGACTTATCTGACAAAAGTGAGGAAAAAAGTTGTAAAAATGAAAAAACCGACCCTCAGAGACATACATGAGTCTGGATTATAGACGGAAACTTATACAAAGAAAACTTGTTAGGGTCATATTAGGGTAATATTCAATAATAAGAATTGAATATTTCGCAGACTTTTAATGTTTTTAATTTATTCGATATTAAATCAATTTTATAATAATAATTACTAAATGTATAACAAGTTTTTGTTCTACACTTTTGATTAATGGATAAAAGTTCTTATGTCAGCACTTACTGTTAAATTCAAAACTTAGCAAGCATGATTTTTTTAAGGCAATCTAATATAATTAAAGAATTTGGTAAATTGAATCCAATACAATTCTATAAAACAGTAAGTTTATATATTTACCCAGGACTAATTTATTGTTCTCACAAAATAAGTTTGAAAAATAAATAATAAAATGAATAAAAGTTAATACCTTTCCATTTCTCGCCAAACATTCATTCGTTTTGATATACAATATTCACGTAAATTGAAAACGAAAATTGTGTTCACAATTCAGACCACTTTTTATTTCACAAATGAATGAATAAAATGATTGAAAATAATTTGCTGTCAAATAATAACAATTAAGTGTCAAAATTGATTAAACTTTTCCTTTTAACGAATATTATATAATATATATTATTCGGAAAAACCAAACTCTAAATTATATAATTTTGGAGTCGATTTTTATGGCAATTTTGAGGCCTTTTTTCGGTTATGAAATCAAATTTTGAGCCCTTCCTTCTATTTATGATTTATATAAAATTAAATAAACAATTTTTTTTGGGAAAAAATCCGGTAAAAGAATTGACTTTTTGATGAAAATTTGCTTAATTTGGAGTTTGTGTTATCAATGTGTGAATCCTTAGAAATAATTCAATAGAAAAGTTAAATCTATTGATAACTGCTATCAAAAACAATATTAAATATCAAATAAATGATATTTTCTTATGAATTATGTGTTACTAACGTTTGCCAAATGTTGAGAATAAGTCAATGAATTTATAGAAACAGAATAAAAGAGTTAACGAATCTCTCATTAATAATATTAATAATAAAAATGTCGAATCACTTAACAGTTATAACTTATAACTAAAACTATGTTTACAACAAAAAACAGTCAAAATCTTCAAAACAGACAATCAGTAAATAAATAGTTAAACATTAAATTAGTTGAGTCAATGACCTCATTTGTTGATCTTTTTTGAAGATTATATTTTGATGATCAACACCAGGGTAGTAGACATGTAGTAATCATTGTGGTAGTGGTCATTATCTTCTAATTAAATCTTTAGAAAAATTTATATATTTATTCTAATAAATGTATTTATTATTTACTGAGAAATGAAACTCTTTTGATGAACTCTTTTTATATCTAAAAAATGGTTAACTCTTACTTTTGTTTAGTAGTTTTGGTTGTTTGCCAAGTTTGCCAACCAAGATACAATTTACTTATCACCAAAAATGTTATGATATCTCAATTTTTCAAATAAAGACTTTTTTTAAATAATCAAATTAAAGTTAATAAGAATGACTCCAAATATAATTATTTATTTATTTATTTATTGGTAGTAATAAAAAAAATTTATTTGAATAAAACAAAAAATAAATTCAATAAAATAACTAAAATTTGATAAATTATTTGACATAAGATTAACTAAAACAAACTAAATTGAACTTGCTTAATTAACGTCACTTTTATCACAAATATCCACTTTTATTATGAGAAAATTTTTCCTCGAGTGAAAGTACCCAATAATAATTTTAAAATGTTCTTGTCTAAGACTCTAAAACTAAAGTTAAGTTAGAAGTTTTAAGTTAGAACTTCTAAAATTGACTTCGTATCATATTGGCCTATTAGTGCTTGCTTAGTTTGCTCAGTTTGCATAGTTTAGTGCTAAACAATTAATAGAAATGTCATCTTTTTATATGAAACTTAGTTTTAAGGGTTTGTCTCTCGACATGAGATGATAATAAAGCGAAGAATAATACAGGGTCTTGCAGAAAGTCGGTGCACAATATTGTAGCGTAAGGGAGCACTGGGTAGCCCTCGGGATTACCC
>JAQIXI010000792.1:0-18290 GCA_034700165.1 Galumnidae sp. Gr-Ori-00277 | reverse complement strand
GGGCGGGCGGGTGGGCGGGTGTGTGGGTGAAAAACAAATACATATACTACATATTACTCCGTAAATGTAGTGAAAAAAATTATTTCTATAATAAAGTCTTAGAAAACAAAAAATATGGTAAAATTGTGCAATTTGTGCATGCCTAATTTTTTTCTTGTGCTTTCAATTTATGTTTAAAAATAAAGAGAAATATCTAATGAAAAGTTCTGAAAATATATTAGTCTTCATATGTAAGTGAAAAACTTTATACAAAAATGTTGTAAAAATAAGTCTCAAAATATTTTAATTAATTTTATCAAAGGATACAAAAGAAACGATTTTTTTTCTTATAATCCTTCACTCCTTTTGAGCTAAAATAGAGCCAAGATTTTAGTTATCTCTCGATTGATATTTTTCACATCAGAATTATCTTCATTTTAATGATGAATTTCAAAATTACCATGTTTATTAAAAATATATGAAAAAATTAAATTGCATTTTGGAGTAGCCAAGAATTTTAGCTCTTGGTTATATCCATAAAACTAGACTGCCTTTGCTTTGACTACTTTTAAAACTCGGTTTTACTAATTAAGTCATATAATCAGTGAATTAATGACTTAATATCTTAACTAATTTGAATAAAATTAATATTTTTTGAATTAATTATTTTGACGTTTCAATCAAAGTATAACTTATATTATTATAAACTCTAATAATAATTATAATTAAAATTTAGTATTAATTGGAATTTAAACAAAAACATAATATTCTAATTTTGAAGTTAAAGCTCATAAAAAATGGATTTAAACAAATAAGTTGTCCTAAAAACCGTATAAACATTGAGTTGTGTGACTTCTCACCATTTAAAGTATTGGTCAGAAATAGTTATCTAAGTATTATACAATACTTACAAATCAATAATTTGGTAACTCCGGTCATAAAAACTCACCTAAATTTTATCGATTAGAATCTAATCATTAGATAATCAAAGTTATACTAATCACTAACTTCTGATCAAAATTTATTGATGACTAATCAACAGAACTAAATCGTTTGAACTCTTTTTTAAACCATAACTTATGGTCCATAAGTCATGAAAATATTTGTGCTGTAGTTTAGTAATAAAACTATTATAAGACATGCTAGCAGCTAGCTCATTTTATGCCAGCTTTTGACTCATAGGCATTGAGAAGTAATTCTCACTTTTATTTGTAATTAATTCTTACTTAAACTTGAGTTTCAGAACTCATTATTAGTTATTTTCGTTTAACTTATATTCACTCGAATTATATTAATATTTAGAGCAGACGTGACTCAAATCAAATGCAGTTTTAATTGAGAATTCAATGAAATCACAACAAATTATTTTATATTTCAGTGAAATGTTTTAATTAAATTTATGTCATTTAAATCTAAAATGCCATTCCTGTGCCTTGATGCATGTTATAATGGTCTTGGCAAAACCATGACTCGATCAGCACCTTTTGTGTTCTTCCCGACAATATATCCATTTTTGAATTGAAAAGAAGAAAAAAAATGTGTAAAACAAGTGAAACGAAGACTTAATTAAGTTTCATAAAACACAAAATAAAAGATGTGTTGAAGACTGTCTCCATAGTGAAGTCCATATCGTATTAATTCAATTGATGGGTGAGTCATAAGATTGAATTC
The DNA here is from genome assembly GCA_034700165.1 of Galumnidae sp. Gr-Ori-00277. Classification (NCBI taxonomy): domain Eukaryota; kingdom Metazoa; phylum Arthropoda; class Arachnida; order Sarcoptiformes; family Galumnidae; species Galumnidae sp. Gr-Ori-00277. The sequence goes on along the minus strand of JAQIXI010000792.1, from coordinate 16,640 downwards.
CTGTATCGCATAGTAATGTTTGAATAAACCAAATCAAAGTAAAACCAAATGCAAAATGTCTTCACATTTATATAATTATCTGAATGTCTGAAACCATAACTTAAATAAATGTCATTCAAAGATAAATGAATTCTGAAATAAATATCGGCTGAAGAAAAGCATTGATTTTCTCAAACATATAAATAGAAGTCTTTAATATATCTGACAATAATTTGTCAAAAAAACGTTCGGAGTTTTTATACGATTTCTTTTGAAAAATTAAATAATAGTAGAATTAATGTCTAAGATTGAGATCTCCTCCCATCGCTATTATTATTATTGTCTAGAACATTTTCAAGATTTCCAATAAAATATTTATGGAAACAAAGGAAAGCCTAAGCACTTGAAAATATGTTTCCCTCCCTATCACTCATCACTACTCCGTATATCTTATTCTGTTTAAACAAAAATTATTTGAATAATTTCTTTCGCCAGAATTGCCATAATTAATGAGTTATCAACAAATATAAATATGCTGACAATGTCCTAGTACAGTCTTGTTTATAGCAAATAGATTTCTTGGCATTAATTCAACATAAGGTGGAGCTCAGTTGAGCTCAGCTCAGCTTTTAAATTATCTTTTCTATTGTATTCAACAAAAGATAAGAGAATTCATGAATCAATTCTATGGAATAACATTTTTTGTGACCATTTTTTGCATAAAATACTTTCTTTTATTAATATTTTGATTGAGTTTTAAATAACAAAAATTGATATTTTTATAATAAAAAACAGTTTTGCCTCTAAAGTGAAATTCAAATCAATATTTTCTTTTGATGTCATTCCTGGTTCTCAAAGGATTTGAATAAATTTAATATAAGTTCCAAATCTACTTATCTTTATGTATTAATTTTGAAAAATAATCATTATGGCACTTTGCTTTCAAAGCTTTTCCTGAATTTATAAGTACCTTTATTATTTATTAGACTTAAATCCATTAAATTAAGAATAGTTTTTGAAACTGACACTACCAAGGGGTTATTTATTAGGCCAGATCAGACCAAATCAATTTAGCCCTGAGCCATTTTCAAACAATAGTACCCTAAAAAAAGTTAAAATTTAAGAAAGAATATTAATATTCAGAAGATTTTCTCTTTAAAAAAGTTCTATTTATAAAATTATCTACGTCACTGCATGTTTACAAGATTTCAATTGAGTCAGGGTAATCTAAAAACTTCAAATTTAAAAACTATGCTTTTAAAAAGAGAGTAAATATGAAAGTTTTAGCCGGTTTACCCGGTTATTCAGTTATTCAATTTGTGCTGAAAATGTTTTCGATGTAAAAACAATAAAATAGTTTCATATTAAATGATGTCTCGCTTTAGGATATAAAGTCCGGAGGGCTATACTATCGAAGGGAAGACAACTAAACAGAAATTGAAAAAATAATTTCGAATAATATTGTGAGAGAGAGCACAGACTCTCTGAACTATAGAAAGGTTTGCCTTTACTGCACAACACGAAAGACTGGCAGACAAATACGTTTAATATATTTTGATATATGAAATAAAAAGTATGAGAAAACATCTGAGAGAAACACAGAATAGGAAAAGAAAATTCAATACCATTACATGAGATGTCTGTCCGATATATTTATTAAAAGATCGCATTTATGAAGTCCTATAAAATGTATTTATATTTAATGTCATTTTTCGCGCTTCTCTGCATTTATTGCATATTTCTCACGACTTAATGCGTGAATCTATTAAACAGTAAATATTACGACATTTATAAAAGACAGCATTCATTGCAAACTAAACTACATTTTAAGCATTCACTCGACTCAATGCCTCCTCTAATCGATTGCTGATTGTTTTCTATGTCTTAATCTATTTTTTCCACATTTCAAGCATTCGTTTAACTCCTTTATGCAAATTGTCAGACATTATCTCTTTAATCGTTTGGAATAATATTTATTTCAATCCCAGAGTAAGGAATCGAAACATAGGCTTAAATCTGACGCATCAGAAAAAAGACAATACGACAGACAGAACCAAATCTATGAAAAAATTATGAATAAATTAATGAATTACTCCATAATCTAAATCGTTTTTATCGCTCTTTTATTTAAGTAAAGAATAAAACAGAATTTTGACAATAATTTCACAAAAAATGCCGATATATTAGTGGAACTAAAAGTCTATATTTTAGCTTAAAAATATGTAGCACTCAATCAATTTGAAAGATAAATCTAATGAGTTATATACTATTCTTAACACACAGTCAGACAAAAGGCCGTAAATTCTTGATTTAAACTCTATAAACATAATAATTGGGTAAATGAATGAATGGTTGCATTCGTTAAACTTTATTTCATTAAAATCGCGATTACATTAACTTTTTATTTCAATAGAGAGAACTCATTAAAATATCGATCCATTAAACCATATAATATACATGTTTGATCTGTTCCGCCTCTATTGAACCTTGGAAAAAAGATGATTATTAGCCGTGACTAAAGTTAATAGTCTCTTACAGCCCCATTCCCGCCCTGACCCACACACCTAATCAATTATGAGAGCACATCTATAAATTGTCATTATCTCATTCTTTGATAATTGGATCGATTCTCAGATTTTAAAGAATTGGCTAAATTGTAGTCCATTTGTTAAATATTTACGTTTTATTTTGTAAACTCACATAAAATAAGATATCATTTGTAGAGTACTTCTCGTAAGTGATGTTCAAAATTGTTATGAATTCGTATACCATTTGTCTCTTTTTTTCTTATTGAGAAAAAAAAGTCTATTTTCTTATTTTTGTTTCACATTATTTCAATTGATGTAATGGTTGTGTTATTATGAAAATTCTCATTTGGTTTGAAAGGTAGCCTTCACTCAATTTTATTGACAAATAATAATAATATCAATGTTAGCAAGGAAAGATAAACAAAGTCTTTTGACCATCTATTATGTTACAGTATGATTAAACTAGGCAACTTCCATCTTATTGTAACAATTGTTTTTAGACTAAACAATTTATAACATCAAATGTATAATTTTATAATTTATACTAGCTCAATTTGTAATAATAAAGAATAACATAAATAGATATCTCCTTAAATGGTTTAAAGATGTTTATGCCTTTTGAATGGAATTCTTATCTTTTAATGACACGAATTTTATGTCAGAAAAGATTAGTTTTCTTCTGAATGACTTTTAACTTCACAACAATTTTAAACTTTGACTTTAGAATGTCCAAGGTGGTAGGAGTCTTCAAATAGAGTTTTTTTAGATGAATTCAGACATAAAATAGAATTAAAAGGATTTGAGTTTAAACCTACAAAACTTAAGAAATGTTTCAAATTCTCAAAACATTTTTATATAAGTTTTGTGACATTTTTTATAAAATGCTCTATAAATGGGTGACAAAAATAATATTAACTTTTCATCAAAAGTTTCATCAAATAATTTGACTAATATTTGTGTTTCGTTTGAACTTGAGTTTGAAATTTTCAAATATATTTTAGGGAGAAATCAATTCTAAATTTAGTGGAAAAGAAAACAAATAATTGAAAAAAGGAATAATTGATTCGTTGTATAATTCATTGAAATCGTAAAAATCAATATTGACTTCTAATGAATTCACTGACAATACATTAAAAATCAATTGTAGTCACAATAAAAGTTTAGAAATGATCAGAGAATGCATTTGATATAATTGCAGAGAATTGCACTGAAGTCAAAACATGGATATTTAATTGCAATTTAAGGTTAGCAAGTAGTAATTATAACAATCTGGTGTTTTACCATGAGAAAATCTTTGATAAGCAGATTTTCCTGTTTACGTAAACAGTTTGAACCAAGAATATATTCTATTGGATTGGTATAACTCAAAGTTAAGGAATGCTGTGGCGCTGTTCACTCATTGCAGAGCCATCTTTTCTATCAATAAAAATACAGTGTAGTGTATGTGCGATATGATAGGTATGGGCTCTTCACAGCAGTAGTAGACTCGGTTGTGAACAGTTCGTTGAGAGCACAGCATTGCACTAAAACCCGTATATATCTATAATAGTGTTCACTTTGATTCGTTTAATGGACACAATTTTCTCACTGTTTTTCTTAACAAAAAACTAATGGAAAAAGTTTTCGGTTTCTCTTCTACTTTGAAGTAATAAAAATTATTAATTTGTTTGGTTTGAAATGAGTGCTATAATAATAATAAAAATAAATTCCTGTTTAAAAACTGCGTCTAAATCTTCGAACTAATAAAAGAAGAAAAAAATTAAAGCAAAAGGAGAGGAAAAATTGTTTTTCTCTTTTAGTAATAAACTTAAAGAATAAGAAATATAATCGAAGAATAAGAGATATAAACGAAAAGTAAAGTCGAAAAAGAAATCATTTTCTGTGAATTAGAGAACAGAATATTCTGTTGTTTAACTGTTGCTTCTAAACAATGAATCCGTTTTTACAAAAGATTATCGCAAACGTAAGTCTAAAGGTTTTTCTTTTAGTATTAAACTCACAATTGTTTGCTATTTTACTCCACTTTTTCATCTGTAATGCACTTTAGATTTACTTTAAGATAACGAAACTTTTTCGCTGTTCTTCGAGTATACAAAAATATCCACTTTTCTCAAATCACTACTCATTTTTTTAATATTAATTCTCTCTCTCTCTCTCTCTCTCTCTCTCTCTCCCTCCCTCTCTCCCTCCCTCTCTCCCTCCCTCTCTCCCTCCCTCTCTCCCTCTCTCTCCCTCTCCCACTCCCATAATATAATATTCTATTTACTAAAGGAAATAGTTGACTGTTTTCTTGAGTACAGAATATATTAAATTTGGCAAAAAATCAGTGATGTATTTAGAAATTTTTGGGGACTCAAAAATACCAGAAATGGTTTTCAGATGACTAATCCTGGTCTAATAATCTTACACTAACCTTATCCATTTTATTTTGGTTAATATATGGTAAAGATATAAAGTATAATTATAAAGTAATTTAATGTCAATATTGTCTCAAAAGTTGGAAAATACTATTAATTTTATCTTTAATTAGTTTATAAGTATTTTTCCGAAAAAATTCCTAAATTCGTGTGTATATCAATTCAAGGATATATGTGTTTACTGTTCCCAAAACACCCTCTCTGGACATCTCCGGCTAAAATGTTTTGCCTTTGATTTTGGTTCACTCATTCGAGACGTCTTTCAGAACATATTTTTTAAGTCAATTTGGTTTTCATCCCTTTAGTTGGGAAACCCTAATAATATAGCATATTATGATTCAAAGGTTATTTTTTGGTGTGAGTCGTGTGTTGTACCGAATCCGAAATGAGTTAATTTTTGGATTGCATTTCTCTCAGTTAAAACATTCTTTTCTATACTCCCGGCTATTATGTGTTCCAAAAATTATATATATAATACCCGTTTCTAAAAGATTTTTTCTATTCAATACTCATTGAAAAGAATTTCTGATCGATTTATTACTCATTCATTAAAGAGAGTCCGACTTTAAAATACAAATATCATTAAAGTATCAACAAATCAATAATTTCTGTTATGATCTGAACTGAAAAAAGAGAAATAACTTTGTTTTCTATCGATTTTATTCATCGGAAGACTAACAGAAATATTCTTTTTTTCATTGAATTTCTAAAATAAATTTTAGAAACGATTGAAAAAGTGTTCGGAATTACTGTAAAAGCACTGGTATTGCACTGGTATTGCACTGGTATTGTGTTTGCGAATCATTAAACCTATGTTTGAAACTTAGTTCCACTCCTTTTTATGATGTTTTCCAATAATCAAAACTAAAACTCAAAACTTTAACTCAAAAGCAAACCCTTATATTCTTAACAGTTTTCTTACCGTTTATTTAAAAATTTTGTGATTCCGATCCTAAAGACTTAGATATTCACCAAAACATCCCTACAATATTCTTTGACGACTCTAATATGCTCTCTCTCTCTCTCTCTCTCTCTCTCTCTCTCTCTCTCTCCTCCTGTTTTGGATGAAACTTAAGAGAAATCCTTTTTAGGAAAAATAAATCCAAGACTAAACTAAATCATATAAAACAAGTTTAGTGAAAGGATTGGCTTTGGTTTGCGATTTCGTTTATTTGATTCCTTTGGGTTCAACTCATTGCTATCTTTGATAGCTCTCAATGGATCCCAAAAGAAGAGAAAACATCTGTAATGTACTTAATCTTAGATTTTAATTTTATTCACATTTCTTGAGATTAGAAATTAATTTTATTCAACATTTTATTCAATATTCATATATACTTCAAATACACTTAAGAAGTAGTGAATAAACACTCATTTGGTCTTTTCCTACATTTTTATTCATAAATCTCTTGAATCAGTGGATGGCTCTATGAATAGCCAATCAAAAGAGATTTATTTATTGAGTTTTTCCATAAAATACAATATATTCCTCTTTTTCGAGAATTTCCATTCAATTGCAAACCTTAAGGTAATTGCCATAAACGCCGTCCTCCTATTGGTACAAAACCATTGCCAACCATTTTTAGTATTTAAGATGAATAATGGGAAAGTAGACCCCAGACACCATTTCGATGACTATTATGAGCAAGCCAAATTAATTTGTAACACAATTGATGTAATACTGAATATTGTGTTTATTAGTGTCGAGTTAGTACTGAACTAATACTTTTGTAATCTTATGTCGAAAAGGGACACAAAATTGACAAATATCTGAGTAAACAAACATTTATATTACTTTCATTAGAGGGAAGTCTTATAATTATACAAAAGATATTATTGAAAGTCAATAAACATTTTCAATATAAAGTAGCTCTACCAGTGCTCTACCAGTGCTCTAGTAATGGTTAGAATAGAAGAGAATAGGTCTACCAGTGACATACATTAATCACATTTTGAATTCTCAATTCATTTGAACACTACTGGGATTTCTAAAAATCGATCCCTGGTTCATAATTAGTAAAAATAATTGTTTCAAATAAGCAAATGAGAGAAATGACAGACAAAAATATTTAATTACGTTTTGAAATTAGAACAGACATTCATTTTCTCTAACTTTTCAAAGATGAGTTTATTTTCTGAAAATCAATTTAATTGAATGAAAGGAAATGACAGAAAATTCTCGACTCAAATAAGCCTCTAATCACTAATGAGAGGGTTATTTTGTGCAAAATTCTCTCTTACGCTCACATACTCTTCAATTATCTTAGCATTTGATCGATAGTTATAATACTAGTTTTGATCCGTTGTTAAGAAGCGGCACAGAATCGAGGCCTCAACTTTTGAATTGTAGACAATTAGTAAACTGTTCGCACGTCATAAGCATCTATGCCTTCAATTAGCTCAACACTCATCACTTTATTAACAAAAGAGTTGAGGTCTGGGTTTAACTGTTTAACTGGAAATTCAAAACCCATCCAACCTTTTCCTAATAATGAGCATGATAAATCCAAAGAATTAAACAATCGATTTAAACATTTAATTTGAGGTGAATTTTGTGATAAAATGTAAAAACTTTTATATTTATAGAAGACTTTTATTCAATCGGTTGAACAAAATAAATAGATTAATGATTGACCCAAAGAACCAAATGTTTGTTATGTCCGGAGTCTCTCAAATACTTTATTCATCTCTCAATGGAAGACTCGAGTCATTATAATTGCGATAACCATTCGATTGTAAAGAAAACTGTGCGAAACACAACCAAAAAACAGAATCTTTAATATTAAGAATTTTTTTTGCAGACGAACTCAAAATAAGAGATATTTTTTGATGGATTCGTTTTTTTTCTCTAAAAATTCTCATAACTTTACAAAACAATTCTCTGTTCACTAATAACTGAACGATTCATTCGTTCTTAAAAAATGTGGCGAACAATCAATTTTTGTTGATTTATTTCAATGAACTTTTATATAAACTGAATTTACAATGAGCAAGCTAATTAATCTTAAATTTAGAAAAATCAGCTTTATCATATTTATTGCTTATATCTATATAGAAATTTATTGTTGAAATTATAATAATTGTGAACAAGTACAAATTTCGATCAATAAAAATTAACTTAAAATATACATGTATAAGACTTTTTGCTAGGTGAACTATGATTACAAGAAACTTGTACCTTTTGAAACTTATACCTTTAAAAGCAATAACTTTAATAACATTAGAGAATAGTCAGGGATTGCATTACATTCATAATTATGAAAATCACCGAATATCTTAAATATCCTCATAATATCCAAGGGCACAGATTAATGATGTCGAACAAAATCGAAATTCTAATAAAATGTGTTCACTTAATAATGCTTTAATCCAATCATAAAGTTTTACTTAAATATTCTGTGGTTTTATATTTCCCGAAAGATTTCAAAATATTTGACAAATATTTGAGTTTTATTCAATTTTGACGTTTATTTTAATTAACAAATATATATACAAATATATTTATATTCTATAATCATTTATGAGATTATTAATATTGAGGTCATTTACGACTTTTAAATACTAAATAATTAACACTTAATAGGGATCGATATCGAGCAAGAATTTCGTTTTGTTAGTAATAATAATAATAATAATAATAGTTTGATAGTTAAATAAAACTAAACTAAAATTTGCCACAAATTGTATGTTTTTATCACGAAATATAGTAATATTTTACTCTTAATAGTTAATAGTTAAATGGATACTTAGCTTGGTCATTTATGTGTGAACGGAATTCAAATGTGTTTACCTGATAAAAGTTATTTAGGTTTTCTGATATTATATAATCAGATTTACGAGCAATTGTGTAGTCTAGAGATAGTTGCTTTGCTCCATTAAAATTGTAAATCGTCACTCTCTGCGTAAAAATCGATTTAAAGGACAGTTTGAGGTGAAATTCACTGGAAAATAGTTTTAACGCAAAATATAATAACAAATTCGTAATATATTTCTAATTAATCACAAATAAAATTAGAAAACAAATTATATAAATCAGAGAAAAGGGAGAGAATTCCCAAATCTTTCTTAACCGAGAAATTTGACAAAATCCCTTCCAGTCAACAATTTTTGTTGAATTTTAAGAGAAAAGTGGAAATTTTTAACAACATTTTAAAACACAAAAAAAAATAGTGTTTTCTACTTTAAAACACTTATTTTGGTTTAAAAACCTTAAATATCGAACTTTTTTTTATTTTAGAGTCAAAATAGTATAAAAACGTTTACAATATCCTAAAATAACGATAATAGCATTTTAGCACATTTTTGAAAATCTTCCTCAACTCTCTTAAGCCCCGCCACCACCCCCTGAACCCCTCAATTGATAAAATGTATAAAAATAAAATATATTCAAAATTTTTTACTTAAATAAGACAACAAAATAAACATAAGAAAAGAATGTCTCAAAATTTTGCTAAACTTATGACAAAACAAGTTGTGCTTTGAAATGAGGTTAACATTAAAAAATACTAACCTTGCTAACTTGCTTTTTATTCAAAACTCTTAAAAGATATTTGATTTCTAAGGCCTCAAATAAAATATTCTCAATCGAGTCTCTCCTCAATTCTGTCTCTTTTCTCACATCAGTTTAAGTGAAAAAGTTTTTCGCTTCACTTCACTACCATTTCGTTGGAAAAGTCAATAAAATAAGTAAAAGAAGAATAAATTATTTTTTGGTTTCACAAATAGATAAGCAGTCGTTAGGAAAAAGAGAGATGAATATATTCCCGATCTATTTTCGAAGCAGTCATTCACAAACATGTCGGCTGTTTTTTCCCAATAATTTTCATATGATTTAATACTATATCATTTAAATATGAGCTATTAACTTTTGTTAACTTCCAATATTGAACTAAACCTCATATATTACAGGCTATTCATTGCATACTTGAAAAGCGTTATTCAATGCATTATAATTTGGCATAAAATTTAAATATAGAGTTAATATAACCCCGTTATCAGAAGCCTATGTTTGCATCACAATATATTACCCTCAGCTCTGTTAGCAAGATAATTTTCTAAATTTAATAAAAGTTATTGCTTTCTTCAAATTACTGAACTAATATCGAGGTTAGTTTATTATTGAGATCTAATAGTAATTAACCATAAAATGGAAGACCTTTTAGCTTTACCTTGGCAATTAGAACGTGATTGGAACTAAACCAAGATCAATTTAGTAGCCCTCAATTTTGATTGTCGACAGGCGTTGAAACAATGTTTTATTACTGAAAACACTATTAATCCAATTGACTCAGAGATGGATTCATCCGTTAATTAATTGATTGCTTCGATTGTTTTCGAGAAAAAGTACAGACTTTGAAATATTGGTGACAAAACCCACTCTTTGCCAAAGAAAGACATGTATAGAAACACGAGCACAGAGTCATCTCTAATTATTGAGAAAAGCGCTACAATTTTCAAACCTTAGAACCATTAGTTGACTGAAAAAAAAAGATTATTGATCTAGATGGTGAGATTGTGAGTGTAAAAAATAGCAAAAGACACTATAATTTTTGTTTTACGCTTTGAATAACATTCTAATTAGGATACAGATTGCCAAGGTCTTTAATCTTACTTTAGTTGTATGAGTCCTCAGACTATCTGAGGCGGAAATTTTTAATACTTGAAGAACTTCAAAGTTAAACTTTGCCCAAGAGTATATTTGCATTTGATTCTAAAACAATTATTTTTTTAGTTCACTTATTAATATTAAATTGAATTTCTTTTTAATCTATATGTATATGATCTTGCAAACACAAGTTTAAACAAATCCATCTGAAACTCTTGGTACCACTTTGAAAGACTTGAGAGCTATCCGTAGGGGGAATGCCGTCAGTCGAGAATAAAGTCATTTCGCAATTATCTCAAATCCAAAGGGATATTAATAGTAATGTTTCAGCCAATTCTAAATTAAGGTCAGAATAAAAGGAAATCCAGTATATAATGACCATGATACTTTTCATAATACAAGGAAACTATGAACCAAAACAAACACAAAAACATTGTGTTTGACTCATATTCTGATAAGAATATAGAAGTCCTCAAAGACACAGACGATTAGAACTGATCTTTTAGATATAGATACCTAAACCAAGTTTATCCCCTTTACTATTATATTACAAAACACATATATTTCTATAATTCTGAGCCAAAGTCTGAACAGAATTAAGAGAAGTTGTATGAAACTACCCTTGCTTATCTAAAAACTACGTAATAAATCTCATTCAAATAAATGTTTGGATTGGATTTGACCAATTTATCATGCTCATCTGACACTACTCCCAACGAATGAGACATTTTAAGTGCAACTAAACTGAATGTTTGATTAATTTTGATTGACTTAATTCATATTCCATTTATAAAATTCTTGATTATGAGTTGACTTCTCTTTTGGAGACGAATAACACAATCAGTGATCAATAAAATTGTGGACAAATCGAAAGAATTTCAGCGATTGTCTACACTTGTGATGTCCTTTACATAAGACAGTCCACAGTTTTAATGATAGCATTGCCAACAGTGGATAGAATTAGATTAAATATAGTATTAGTAGTGAATGGTGTCCTGTTCTCTATCCCTGTCTTCTATATGTTTATCGTTCTTATAAATCCGCTGAATATATGGATTGGAATATGAACTCTCATCTCTGTTCTGATCAATCAAATTCTGTCCTTTTAGTGTAATGCCGTTCACATTAAGAACAGGGATTGTGCCGACACACCGGTTAAAGTAAACACTCATTCGTTTTTTTGCTCATAAAAACCCAGTGTATATAAATCATTGGAATAGCATCGGAGGTCCTCTGTTGCCGTCACATAATTGTTGTGTCCGTCCATTTTATTGCAAGTTATACATAAAAAAATTGTTTTCCAAATGTTTGGCACTACTATTGGGCACTACTTTTTTCTACCGTTTAGTAGAACATAAGCCAAAGAATAGACTCTTTTTCCGTATGTCTGCCTATTCCTATGTATCGCAATCTATCTGTACGTTCGCAGTGAACACCACTTCAATCTAATATCGAGTTAATAATAGGCATCAAATTATAGCTATGATATGATATTCTTGTTCTCCGCTTTTTATTTCATCGTCCAATTCTTTTCTCCCTTTTCTTACTCTCCAATCATTTTTTCTCTTCTTTTATATGATTTTCAGTGTCTAAAGAATTTTCTCCACTTTTATACTTAACTCTACAAATGATATCTATTCTAAGATTAAATAGCTCTCAACCAGAGTTAAATTCCTATGAAAAACCAGATTTCACTTTTGAAAATATAAAGTTTTTTTTCTTTTGATAATTTATAGACCACTGGATATAATATTTTATACAATTTTTAAATTAAAATCTATTTTATAGTATTTTTTTGTTTAATATTTAATATATTTTTTTCTTTAAATTCGGTTTTTCAGAGCCGTTGGAAATAATGAATAATTGATAAAAAGTGCAAATCTGTCAGTACCTGCACAGGCAACACACGCGTTTACTTTTCAAATCTAGCTAGCTTACAAAAGGCACTTTCCCAGAAAAAGAGCTCAATTTATCACGAAAACAAAGCGCACAAAATCTGATCATTTGGTTTGAATTTGTAATTCCCTTTTTTTTTACTTTAACCGAATGCTCGGGAAATGATTGTGCGCTCACTGTTGATGCCGTCCCCACAAGTGATATATCAGTTCGAATAAGTTATTGATTTTCATCTCAAAGTCTTATATAAGTCTATAATAAGTCAAAACTCTCAGTCAAAACGAATAAGATATAAGTCTAGAACTAAAACGTCGTATACTTTAGTGCCAACAGAATATCGATCAAAAGATGGCTAAACTATTAATTATTGATACAAAACTGATTAATGTTAATAAGTTTGTCCTAATGTTAATAATGTCTATTAGGATGTGTTTCAAAGTCTTTCAATTCTGTTTCAATTCCTTCCAAATCTTTATTTTAAAACAATAATACTTTACTTTTCAAACCTTAGTTTCAAAAATAGGATTTTATTTCTTTTCAAAGAATTTCTGTTTTCACTCAAATTTAATAAAGTATTGTTTTTCTGAAAAATGTCCATGGTTACTTTTATATGCTTCTTTATTTCCCACTTAAATATTAAATTTTAAAGAAAACACTTTCGTTTATTTTATGTTTAATTTCTTATTCTTTATATAAATATCTTTTTCCTATATATTATATATTATCTATATATTATCTTGATCAAATGTTAGTATTCCTTACGATAACCTTTAGTTACAGATAAAGTTTCTATCATTTTCTTGTTTAGAATCAATCATCCAGTGAAATCACCAAGGGAATCGCACCAGACAAGGGAATTCTTAAACTAAAGAATTTAGATTATTTATCTTGAGAATTAGATAAAAGGAACTGGAACAGAATTGAATAAAAAGAATAAAAGAAAAGAATATAAAGGAATATATAAGCCTTGAAATTATTGATAGTTTTGTAGCGTTTGGGCCATAAGAGGAATAAAAATATGGAAAAATGTATGAAAAGTATGAAAAAGTCAATTGCATTAAAAATGTTAGAATTGAAGCAAAAATTTGTTTGAAAATCCCATTCATTGGGGCATAACTTCGAAAACATTCATAACATTTATTGTTTAAATCAAATTCTTTGGAAGAAAACATCGAATATTTTACGAACAAAAAATGATTTTATGCCAAAAATGTGTATATAAGAGAAAAAATGGAAATTTTCTGACAATTGTTCGTCAAAATTCAATACACACTTCAAAAGATTGTGTGCTTACGAAGAATATAAACTTATTATTTATGAAAAAATAAACATGGTCATCATACATGTATATTCAATTCTGGCCAATCATTGTGAATAACGTTTCAATTAGTAAAATGTCTTTTAATATGAACTACTTGTGAATCAGTAAAAAATTACACTGATATTATTGCTGAGTAAAGCACTGAATAGAGCGATACACTTTCGATTAATCTATCTTGATAATTGCATTTTCTCGTCATTCATAGAATTGTTAGATAGCAGTGCATATTATTGATAGGAATTCATTCATTTCAAACACCAGAGCATTCATTTGATTCATGTAATGTCAATGCGAGCACTGACTGCACAGTAGTCTATCCGTTCCAATAGAGTCAGACTATTCCTCTTCTATTTATTGGGCTTTTGATTAGTGAAGAATTATTTGACCATTCACATTCACATTCACTTTCAATGAACAAGCATTCATTGCACGACAATATTTGCCACGAAATAACGTTAACAATAATTGCATTATTGCCTTGATCAAATTATGAAAAGTAAATAGTTTTCACTCAAATGTTAATTTTAAAACAATTTATTTAATTATAATTAAAATCCTTATTAAGAACTTTGAATCAATTAATTGTTTTAAGACTTAATATGTTTTGACAATAAAATAGTCAAATAAATTAACCTTTACTTTTGGTAATCTTGCAATTTTTCAAATGAAGCAGGTAAATTAATTGCAAACATTCATTAATTAATCGAAAGATAGATCTCGGAATTCATTAGAAATTAATAGACTCTGAGAACTAATGTCTGGAATTCATTAGAAGCATATTATTCATTCCGTTTTATGATAAGCAAGATCATTTTTCTATTGAATTCTTCTATTGATAAAATCACAAATATTTTCAAGATTTTTCTAGCTAAGTTATAGATAGTCCGCTCTAACAAGATATGTTATAAATGAGAATCGAGCTAGGGGCAATCTTGAATCTCATCTTACGGTTAAGAGCAAAAAAGCAAAATTAAGTAAGGTATGTTTATTGGTAAAGAGGTTCAAAAAACAAACAAAAATACGAATCTATAAAAAAAAGTACTAGCTTAGTAAAAAGTGCATCGATAAAATTACAAAATCGCTTTTTGAAGGAAAAAAAATAATTTCATCTGAAGAAAGTTTTTTCAATCATATCTTTAAATGAAAATCCATTTGAAGAGATTTTGAAAATAAAATATTCTGTGCTTTTCATAAACTCTTTTTTTGAGGACAAGTATTCGGAATCACTTTTCGATGTTTCGATGTTTCAAATTCTTTTATTTCGAATTATATATAAAATAAAGATTTTTCGTTTTCGACACTAAATTAAATGGAAATTCTTTTGAAATCGTCAACGCTTTCAATGAAATAGTTTTCTCTCAAAATGTAAAATACATGAAAAGTGATGGACCAGAGGTGGGCTACAAATGGGGGAAAAACACCCCTAAATTGAAAGTTTATTCGTATTATTATTTAAGTTTAAATCTAATAAATGATTCGATTTTAAAGTCTTCAAAATTGGTGAATGTCTGTGATGTCAGTGATGGCCAAAAAATGGGGTTTACTGTCAACACTCTTAACAAATTCAATAATATTCAATAGTTAAGCATGGTAATTTTATTCATTTAGAAAAAGGGCAACTAATGAAATGGCAGTGAAATTAGACTTTTTTGTCTTAAATAAATAGTTGACATTAAAATTCAAAAACATTACCGGAGGTAACAAATCATTGAAATATTAAATATTAATGAATAAGAATTCCTGAGAAACACATTTTTCAAATTAAATTATTTCTAAAATTAATATTAAACTAAATGAAAATAAATTAAACTTAATAGAACTGAATGGAGCTAGCTCTCATTTATGTAATATTGTGATTCATGATTATATTTATTAAAAAAAAGTGGTCACAAAATTAATGGCAAAAATGAAATGTCGTTTTTTCTCATATAATGAAAAAACAATAGAAAGTATTTTCAGTCAAAACTTTATTAAAGAGAAAAAAAATAATATTAAATGAAAGCTAACGTTAAAACGACGCATATTTTGTGTGCTTAACATTTTGATGTTCAAATGAATGAACCAAGATTATGTATTTGGGTTATGACTACACATTTATGTATAATTTTCCAAAAAATTATTTTTGACTCAATTTTATGGAAACTTTCAAATTATTATATTTTATCTTAAATTTCTTAAATTCTTGGCTCTTAATCTAAAAAATTCAATTAAAGCTATTAAAAATGGCCTTGTTCATAATCAAGATATATTCCAGTCGTATCCCATGTTTTACACAATCATTGCAACCGTTTTATTAAGTGTTGAATTCTTGGTAAACCTATTGTTTCAGAAATTAAAAATTCTCTTTTCGTACTTTTTAAACTGATCTTGGTCTTCTACAAACGTAAGAAAAGAAATTACATAAAGAAGTTCTGATAAGAATTTTAAATTCCGTTTTAAATGAAAAACGCCTTTTCTTTGTTTAAATTTCAGCCAATTTTGACGAACAGTTTTCAGACAACTATTCCGGTAACTATTGATCGCCAAAAAACTAAAGGGATCGAAGTTATACCTTGTATATCAAGCATTTAGCACTTTGAACCCTGGGGAAATTATTGATATTACCTTGATAACCTTAAATCAATCAATTTAAGGTCTTTTTATTGAATTACATTTTAACCTTCAGTTTAATCGTAGTTTTGACTAAAATCCAGTTTCAGACCATTTTTAATAACTTTATAATTCTATAGAGACTTCCGACAAATAACAAGATTAAAGTTCTGTACATTAATTCCGCCTAACATTTATTATCATTATTCGAAATCACCTGGTTCTTTTATAAATATCTCCTGCTTGTTTAATTTAGAGAAAACGTGAGTGAGTGGGAGAGAGAGAGAGAGAGAGAGAGAGAGAGA
>JAQIXI010000791.1:0-18294 GCA_034700165.1 Galumnidae sp. Gr-Ori-00277 | reverse complement strand
CTCTCTCTCTCTCTCTCCCTCCCTCCCTCTCCCTCTCTCTCCTTCTTTCTCCATTCACTTTCACTATTTTCACCTCTGATTCTCGACTTAATGGTTATTTTAGGTAAAAAAGTTAAATAATACTAATTTTAATTTCTTTGGGGTTCGACTCATTTCCTTCTCATTCTTTCCTTTTCCATAAAATAGTATTCATTTTATGTATCGAATAAACTGTTGACTAAAATCCCAATCGAAAGCATTAATCGCTTTATTTCCATAGAAACTGAGATAATTGCAAATCCAAACCTTTTTTCAACAAATCATCCGAATCATTGTTTTTGATAATTCCTGGAGAACTAACCTTTAAAACAAAATGTTTGCCCATTTAATTGCCTCAGATTTAGTTAAGGATTATTTTTCGATTCCCTACTCAAACGATTTAATTAGTGAAACATAAGTTATTAATAACTTATAATTAATGTCTAAAATAAAGGGTTTGTCTAAAATGACATAAAAATGGATTGAAGTGCAACACAACCGGCGATCGCTTACATTAAACAAAAGCTTTTGATACTAATCTTTGCAAATGTGTCTCAAAAACTCATTTTAAAAATGATTACATCTTATTATCAAATGATTATAAAGAGACCAAATGACCAAAACTCCAATAAATTGAAATTATTATTATTTATCTATTTTTGATCCAAAGAATACTTATTTTATCCAAAATTATAATTAAAAACGTCTCATATTTTGTTAAATTCTTCCCCAAAATATATCGTTATTTTGTATAAAATGAAGTTTTTATCGAAATAATGTCGAATGCATTTGATTTGAAGAAATAGTTGTCACTTAAAGTATAGTCACTGATAGCCAAAGAATCGACTCTAGAAAGAAGGTTAGAGTGGGATTCCGTTTGAGAGATCACTTGATCACAATCCTAATGTCAAGTCATTGTATATAATATCTAATTTAGAAATATTTGACAATTTTCTGTACTTTAAGTCATTTTATAATACATGTATTGGTCTCATACTTACATACATATCATTGATTGTGTCGTATATTTCAAATAATGAATATAATTAAGAGTGAAATTTATCCATAAGTTTTGTTAATTAATACAATTATTTTGTAATTACTTGAATCAAATTTGAACTAATGGACAAAATGAGTAAATTGTCGATTAAATCATTGAATTCAAAATTCAATTACCGACTGATTAAAGGAGTTTTGCTTTTTTTTGCAATTCTTCGAAAGTCATTTATTTATAGCTCTTTTATTCGAGGTATAAATCAACAAAATATTTATTATTAATTGAGGAAAACATTAATCAAAAGTTTCTATTAAACAATTTTAATGATTTTAATGATTATAATATTTATAATGAACTCAGAATTTGAATCCAAAGCAAATGATATGTAATTAATTACAAACTTTTGATTTGTGACAATCATTTGTGAGGTTCACTCCCTTCCAATTAATACTAAATTTCAAAACGAAATTCATTCCATTTTTAGTTAGCACTTATAGAGTGACCATAATTCCAAAGCACATCAATTTAATCTTTTAACATTTGAGAAAACATGAACTTTTTACTTATAATTGAGATATACTTAAACTTCATCTAGATAAATGATTCTAGTACTTCATTACGATTGAATTGATATGCATTTCACTAATGATATTTATAAAAATTGTATGTTTGGGCACTCATTTAGTGCTCTTATAGTGTTTATGCAGACAATGCATACTCTCATTTGGCTGATGCACTCCTAAAACGTTTGACATTTCTTCTAATCATAGATTCAATAATTTTTGTTTCGGAAAAATTGTGTGAATTTATCATTTGTTTCATAATTTATATTTTCTTTCTATTTATTCGACAAAAATTTAATTTTGAAATTAAATGAAGTTTTTTCTCAGAATAACTTTTAAGAAGACATCCATTTAAAAGACAGAATATCTATAAATATTAGTTGAGGTCAACAAACTTAACCTTAAATTTGTTGAATTGTTTCAATATTCTCAAAGTTAACCCCCACTCCCACTCCCACCCCCATCGACTTTATTTTGGGATTTATCAAAAAATGTCTAGTAAGAAAGTTGGTTCTCATAATGACCTATATAAAACTATCACAAAAAATCCTAGATACAAACTAATCCATATATTGGGATGAAATCTTTAAAAGGTTCTCTTATTTCTTTAGCTAGGTCAACCAAGTTTTAAGCTGTTATGTATATCTATTAAAAAATTTCAGTTTTTAGGGAAAAATTGATGCCAAAGGGTTACAAAATTATGCCCATAAGAAAATGATCTTCCATGATGAATTTTATTATTAAATACATAAATAATTCGATGACTTATTTGCAGATCTTTTATCTTTTTATTGATAATAAAAGACAAAACAAACATAAAAATATTAAAAATGTCTTTAGTCGTCATCATTAAAACACCCTCATTATATCCTTGGCCTTTGACCTCTGGTTTTGTTAACATTGCGAGAATAATAACATCCAAAAAAGACAAAATATTTGCTAATGAGAACTAACTTAAATGTTTTAATTTTGCAGACAATTTCCAATTTAAAGATTTTATTGTTATGAGATTACTTATTAGGTACTCTACTACTACAGCACTAGGCCTCTAACATCCAGGTCAGAAGGGCTAAGAGAGCATACATTCCTTAAATATATCTCAACATATATGTATTATGGTTTGGTATGGTGTAATGATTTTGGTTTTGGTGAAATAAAATGTCCTCATTTATTTGTCTCACCTATTAATTTAAAAATTAATTATAGAACTGATAGGAATTCCTGAGATCTATGATCTCAGAAATGAAGAAATTAATTTCTGCTTGATTACATTTACAATGCATGAATCAATGAATTCAGATTTAATTATATTATTTGAATTCAAGCGAATACTTATAAAATGTGATCTCATTTTAATTCCAAATTATAGTCCTTTCGTGAGTGCCTTAAGTATTGAATTTTAGTTTTGATAACTTATCAAAGGATAACATTTATCATTCAAATTACGTCATAACAAATTAGTTTAAGTTTCAATTTCTAATAAGTTTAGATTGCATCTTGTTCATTTGTATCTTGTTCATTCATTGTTCATTTCATTTTCGTAGTTTTACTTCTAATGTTTTTAAAATAATTATTTAAATAATATTTAAATACTTTTTTTCTAATTAATTAAAATTCAAAATAGAAATGACTTTTTGTTTTTATTTTTAATTATTTTTATTTAAATCTTTTCAAAAGAGTATTTGTTTTAAAATTTATTTACAAAAAGTTATTTTTATTAATATATTTATTAAATATTTGACGTATTTTTGATGAATACTTTCTATTTACTGAAGAAGTATTCGGATAACTTTAGGCTCAATTAAACAAAATTAATAATATATTTATTTTAAAAACAATTAAATTACATGTATTTAAAAATTTAACACAATTTGAGTAATTATTTTAGTTATGAAGAATTTTAGTGAATAAATGCTTTCATAAAATAATGGTTTAGTTTGTTATGACTCATAATTTATGACTTTTGAGAATTTACTTCAAAATAAATTATATATATTAATAATAATATATAAAAAATATATCAAAGAATACAATTATTGCCTCAAAGGTTCAAAAGTGATAATTTTGTCGCAATTTCTTTAATTTTAACAAAAAATCAAACCTCAAATCTGGAATTATTTTACCATGCATATTACCATGTATATTATTAATGATATTATATCATTGATATATCAAAGTGTTTACTGTATCTTGTCCATTTTTATAAGAATTAACCAAGATAATAACAAAATTTAAATATAATATGTAGATATTAATTCTTAACAAGGTAAATTTTATATTTTCTCTTAACTATAAATGAAGAATTATCAAGGAAAAACTTTTATTTTTTAAATTGGAATTTGAATAATTTCAAATTATGGTTAATTTTTATAAAATTTATGTAAACATTGCATATATATTGCATTTATACTTGAAAAACATCGAGATTGACCAAGTGGTTTTTGAAATAATAGAAAAATCCTGAAAATTTCTTTAAAAATTCCGAATTACATTATATTAAATACTATTCCGTATAGAAATACATTCAGATATATACCGATATATTAAAAAAAATTGAAATTTAAATTAGTATGGCAATTCATGATTGTAGGTTTACAATTATTTTATTCTTGTTAAACTTAAAGAAATTATTAGCAAATTATCACTTTTGACTTTTTTTAGATTTTAAATGTATGTTAAATATTAATGTAATAGTTATTAAAAGTCATGAGTTAAGCCATTCTTTTCAATGAGATATCAATTATAAATGAAAACAAAACCTGTGGTTTATATGAGTGTTGTTCTAATGATGTTAATTGTGAAAAGGAATCACTCAAGTGGTCAAACCTTTATTTATGTCAATGGATATCATCAAATGAATTGACAATAAATTTTAATTTAAAATGTGAGACATTCAACAGATATAAATAACCGGCACATTTTGTTCACTTTATTTCAACAATAAATAATTAATTAATAATTTATTACAAATTTTAGAAAATCGATAGAATTCTTATTAATAAAATACTCTTTTCTTTGATTTTAGAGTCATTTCAGTTAAAACATTTGAATACAAAAATGAATTTCTGAATCATATTTTACTAAACCTGTGATTCTTTAATGAAAAGCAACACAGATGTGCATCAAAATATTAAATATGATTTTTTCCAGTGCTTTTTCAGTGCTTTTTCAGTGCTATTTCGGTGCTGTTCTCTCAATTAAGTTATAAGTTATAACTCAAGTTATAACTGTAGTCATTACTCTACAAACTTTGTTATGACCGCAAACAGACTTATAATCAAAATATAGGCTAATGTGGACTCTTTTATTCGTATAAATTATGTGCCAATAATATCAAAGTGTGAAACACTTTTTTAGGTAAAAACATAAAAATTATTGGGATTTAACTTCAGATCATCGCTTGAGTTGTTTAACGAAAGGAATAATTGAATGTTTCTATATTTGAAGTTTATTTCTCAATATTCATAACATAAAATGTATATAAATATTATTTTAAGAATAAATGAATGAAAATAGTCTTGGATTTAATTTTATCACCGAATAAACATTAGTTTATGTTTTGATCGCTAAATAACACAATTATTATATTTTGTTCCTAAAAGTTTTGTCTCATCAGAAAAAAAATATTACTAAAAACTTAACAAGATTATGATTATGATTATGGTTATGATTATTATGATTAACATACTATTAAATAAAGATCTAATCCATCGATTTTTGTAGAGACGAACAAAAAATGATAAAAACTTCTTTGCATTTTTTATTAGTCCTTAAAAAGGCACTCAAAAATATGTCCCTTATGTTTGGCTACCCTCAGGACTTAAAGTAATACTAATAAACTTAAAATAAAATGCTGGTATATTTTTTCTAAAATCTAATTAATAATTTAGTAATCTTGGTCATACTATATGTTTGTCACACAATATTGAGATTTAAATTCTATTCGACTAATTCTTTATTCTAATAATTCATAAAATTATATAAAATATTCATTAGATATAGAATTATAATTTCAGATTAAATAAATATTATTGTGTTTCACATTTTCAAACTTTTCATTTTTCATATGATTTCCATTAAGTTATTAGTTATAAAACAGAACCTAAAAGTTTGCATAACTAATGAGTTATTCTTATATTCACTTCAATATCACTTCAGAGCTAATGTTTTAAAAATTTTACGCAAAAATTCTTTTAATGCTAAGAGTTTTTAAGTCTATTAAGTTTTCCAATAGACTAATAGATATACTCGATTGACAGAAAGTGCCTGTCAGTGCCCGGGGGCTTCTTCTTTCTTTTTGCAATTCTTCGTGAGCCAAAACTTTATTAGATATTCAGATGATTACACTCTTATTGGACAAGTGATCGACACTTTCCAATAATTACATTATTTTAAATGCCTTAAAATCTTAGTGAAAGTCATATAATTTGACACAAATTGTGTGCATCACTCGAATGACGATTTAAAAAAAGACAAAAAAAAGTATTGTCATCATCATTATCATGGCCATTGCTCATGGCCCTTATATTGACGTACTCTTGTTTAATTTAATATTTGTAGGAAACAGAAATTCGATTATCAAACTGACCATACTTATTTAGGAATTTAAAAGATGTATTGTACTTTTTCAAGAATTTTATCGATTTATACAAAAGATATACAAAAGTAAAGCGTCGGTCCATTTGAAACAAATGTCGTGAGTTTCGTAAATCGCAATTTTCAAACAAATTATGGTCAGAATATGGATTTTTCTTCAATATTTTATTCAATACAAACAAAGTTTTATCAAAACGATAGTAATAATAATAATAGTAATAATCGGCGGATATATTATATGAGAGCACGAAATGAATTATCAAAATAAAGAATAAGACCTTTTATACCCTCCAATCGAGTGCTTATATTATTGCAAAACAAATGACCCAATCGTTACTTTTTTCACTGAATTTGATTTGATTTAAATCTTATTTAATATAATTTAAAATAATGTAATATTTGACTGAAAACTTATTTTATTAGTTTTTAGTCTAAAGATTTTGATATACAGTTTGAGAGACATTTCAATTACTTTAGTTTAATGCCTTCAAATTGAAAAAAATAAATTAATTTTAATCATTTATTTGGTATAAAATCTGGTCTCAACTTAGATATCAGTTTCAGTGGAAAGAAATTGATTTCTTATAAAATTAAGTTTTTTTCTTATTTGTCAACGAAATGGTCTATAAAGGAAAGCCTTTTGGTGTTAGAGTCAACATTTGAATTTCAATCGAAATTTTGTGCTCAGAATAATCTCATTTCACTTGGAATGCATGAAAACAATTTGAACTTTGAAAATAATAAAACTTTAGAAATTTGTTATTAAAAATGACTAAGAATTTCAATTTTCTTTCAATAAATCTATTCATTAAATATTGAAAAAAATCAAATTTATTGTAATTCATATCTTTTGCGGTAAAATAAGAATTTTTTTAATTTTATTTCATTTCTCATATTTTCAATTCTCTAAATACTATTTCGAAATATAATATATAATACGAAATAAAGTAATCGAAAACTCGAAGGCTTTGAATATGATTTGAAAAACAGAATTCATAGGAAACATACCATTCATACAATGCATATGAAAAATGGATTTCGATTCGTATCAAAAAATTGATTTCTTTTTTTTGTTGTAATAAATGCTTGCAAACAGTATACTAGAACTGTAAATACGTGAGAAAAGCAAGGTTCTTCTCATTCTTTGACTTAACTAGCTAATATACTATGTTAAAAATACTTTCCCTTGAATTTTGTCGAACAAATAACTTTTTGTATATTATTTTAAATATTTAACTTTAAGTTCAAAAATTTACAGAAAAGAGTTATAGAATTTAATCACAAATATCTAGGGGTTAGAGTCGAGTAAATCTCCTTTGAAAATGTCATCTCTAGAATATACTGACTTTTCCTTTACTCATATCAGTATATTTTACAAAACATTTATATTATTTTCAACAATTCCTTTCAGTAGAAATACATTTGTTGTTATATAGAATTTTTTCATTCAATATGTGTTTGACTATAGAATGCAATAATAATAATAAGATAACCATTAATTCACAACTAATTGGTTTCTTAAACTCTTTGAAGGTTTGACCAAATCTAATGTTTTTACACGTTTTGAAAATCAATGTAAAATCACTACATTTTCTTAGAACTCATTTATTGGTAAAAAAATGAAGAATTGCAGACCTATTAGAGTCAGTTGGAGTGAGTTTATATATCTTTAGACATAAATACAATAAGTTTTTTAGAAGAGTTATGGCCCTTAACTTAAGTGTGAGTTTAAGTAACAACAAAAAATGTCTCATACTTTCAATTTGATGCTGACCTCGGATTCAAACTGACTTCTATTATCAATTATTGGCTTTAAATTGTTGTTTAAATTTTTTATATTGTCAAAAGTTAATCTAGATTATTTTTTTTGCTCAAAAGAAAATTGTTTACTTATCAAAAACTTTATTTGTCGAAAAAGCGGTTATTTTTAATTTTCAAAATTAGTTTTGTTATTAATAAAAGAATTTACTGATTCTCACAAAATCTATTGCAGACATGAATTTCCAACAAAATTCGAATAATATTTTATTAAAATATATTTTTAAATTTTAAATGGATTCAATTATTAATAAAACAAGGTTCTTTCCAAACTCAACACATAAATCCAAATTTGGTAAATGTAGTATAAATCCAATAAATGAAAGTTACAATTAGTCTAAGACGTGATAAATGTTTTTAAATTATTTTTGAGTGTTGACTGTTGTCTAACAATTGTTTTAATTCATTTCACGAAAAACTGTCACCGATTTTAAGTGAAATTTTAATCCAAAGACTTATTAATTTTGACAAAATCGGTGAACATTTTTAAAGCAATTATCATTAAAAACAACACAAACACACAAAAAGGTTTGACATTTCCCTTAAGAATAGCAATACTGAAAATTTTAAAAAAAATTCTGTAAATTCGACGAAAAAAATATATAATTATTTTATAATAAGAAAAGAAAAAAATACAAAATAAATAAAAGAATTGAGATCTAGAAATAAACACTTCTTTTGATGGGATTCTACATAAAACTGATTGGATTGCCTTCAAAATTATTGATTTTTTATATAGTTCTGGAAATAAATGTGCTTGGTATAAAATTTAAGACAAATGCGAAGTTGTCTGCGAACTGAATGTTAAATAAAAAACAATTTGAAAGTTTAATTTATGGGTGAATTTAATTAACAAAATAACTTATTTATGGAATATTATACAATCTCATTGGAATTGGATACATTTACATTTCTATTACAGTAGAGAACCATTAGCATTAATAAAACCCGGAATGAAGATTTGGTTAATGCTAGGTTAAATAGAGAAAATGTAGTTAGGTTATAATTTTATAAACAAACTTTTATTAAATATATTTAGTGATTAAATAGAGAAAATGTAGTCTCAATAATTATTTAGTAAATTATTGAGGGATTTATGACTGAATTGTCGAAATTGATGTTTGGTTAACCATTTTTTTCAAAGGTTTTTCCTTTCCATCCTTATGATTGAGAAACACATATTCATGAACTTATATTTATTTCCCAAATTCTTTGGCTTTTCGTAGAATAACTTTAGTATTTAAGTGATATTTTCTTGTTTATCATTTGATTAATCCAAATGACCAGAGCAGTCTCTACTTCTTTTCCTTAGATTTGATTGAAGTTTTGTCATATTTATTGTTAATTCGTGTTTATTCGGCATTTTTTAAAAAAATTTATGTAATATTTGGATAACTTTTCAAATTATGTTTACTTAAAACCACTTATCTTTTGATACATTTATAATTTTATATTTTTCTTGATTTGGAGCTTTTCTCATATTTGAAGATATCTTTGTAAACAACGATTAATATGAGTTATTCATTGCTTTTTTATATTTGATATTATAGTTTGTGATCAATAAATGCAAAACACTATCGGTTGTTAATCTTACCGGTTCTTTTAAAACTATTGTTGGTATTTTGGGACTCATAAATGATTAGCCCTATCGGTTGGTTAATTTTATTGGTCGTTGACTCTACCCGTTCTTAACTGTATGTTTACATTGAAAAATAATGATAAAAGTTCAGACAAACCCCTTTCATCTATTGACCATTTCTATCAATTCCTATTCACCCTAACTTTAAGCGAGAGTAAGGATGTTAGTGGGTAACGTTACCAAAATTACAATGAAAATTACAGCGTAATTTTGTAACGTTACCACTAGGTCCGGGTAACGTTACCGTAATTTTCAAGATTGCCATCTATCGTCAATTATTTATTTATTAATTTCTACACAATATATTCAATTTTAGAGAAGTTAAATCAGACAAAACATTATTTAAATGAGTAAATTTGATAAATTAGGTTTAATTATAGGGAAAATTAAATAAAGAATTTATGAATTAAAATGATTAAAAATAAGTCTAATAGATTTGAAAATACCATGATACTTTTGAAACAGATATTTACGAATTAAGTGAAAAATTGATTAAATTATTAACAAAATTTACTTTATACTTGCTTAAAATTACCCAAAAATATTTAATTACAAATTAATCTATTTTATAAATAATTATTTATAAAAATATTAGCATGCCACATTTGTAAGTCTATATTTTTCACTATTTTTTTCCTATTCCTGGTTAAGAAAAATGAAATTAACTTTCTTTTGGTAATGAACAAAAAAAACTTAATAAAACTCATTAAATAGGGTTTTATCTTGGTAAATGTTGAAATGATTTATTTGAAAATAACCCTTAATCAATGCATATAGGTGTAAAATTATGTATGTTTAAATGAATTTTATTTATAATTCATTAGAATAAATAAAAACCCAAAATAGAGCAAAATTACCAATATTACCAAAATTACATCAAAATTACAAAAATTTCAGTAACGTTACGCTCATCTTTAAAATTACCATGTAATTTTCATCCTTAAGCGAGAGATAATTAAAGTTTCTAACAATAAATTTTTAAATAAGTGTTCTTGTTATAACTTTGCTCTTATTTGATTTGGACAACTTTTTTAAACTTTTGTTCAAAGAAGACATTGAAATCCCATTTCTTTTAAATAATTAATTGTTAAAAATTTATTTGAGCATAAAAAATAATGAGCTAGTTAATCTTTTTTTGTTACTTCAAAAGTTTAATCTTATTTAAAATAAGTTATTTTACTTAACTATAAGAAGTGAATCAAGTTTTGACTTTCAACTGATGTCCACAATTGAAATATTTGTGAAATTTTTATCAATATTTTCGAAATCATAGAATATTTGAAGCAAAAGACAAAATAAAATTTTCATTTCATTTCAATACTAATAAAAACATAAACTGAGGGCTGAATAAACAAAATTTTGAAATAAATATTTAAGTTCTCATTTGATTAACAAGAAATGAGTTCTGAGTTTATTATTTATTTGCGCGAAACAAACAAAAATTGAAAGATACCAAAACATACCCAAAGATAAACATTATTTATGATTGTTGTTAGTATTAATAATATACTCTATTAATAATTCAAAACAAATATTTGGAGCGTTTAAAGAATATCTAATGCATTGAATATCATTTTTTGCTGATATTCTCAACTATTTATTGATGACTCGAATGGCATTCGATTTATTTTTAATCAAATCTAAGTCTCAAATGACAATTGTATTGATAACAAGATTAAAGACTAATTAGATTTGTTTACATTTGATACAATCATTCAGTTTACTTAATACTTGACTAATAAGAAAGATCTCTTGAGTGAAAAGCAACTTGCTAAAATAGTAAAAAAAAGCCATTCAAGCAATTCTCACAAAATTACAATCGAATAATATATTAGATTTACTTTCAATCCCTTTACAAAAAAGTCCAACAATTGTCGAGATTTGTCCCATCATTTCACGACTCAAAACTCTATTTTACTTTAAAATTGAATTCAAATGACTTAAAAAATTAATCTAAGCTTTAAGTATAGAACTTATTCTATTGTCGCACAGAATTCAATAAATGAAAGCATTTAAAGCATACTTAATGTAAAGATTTGTTAATACAATTTTAGAGGTCAATGAGAGTCAATGAGAGTCTTACTCTTTATAAAGGAATATTGGGATAAAATTTTGTAAACTTTTATATAGTGTTAAAAATATTTATCCCTTTCTTTACTTAAACTACTTCTTTACTTTAAATTATGAGCACTAATTTATTTAGAGTTGTAATCAGAGGACAACTCTAACCAAAACTTGTAATTATTATTAATTTAGAAAAAAATAACTCTTTGTCTCATTTAAGAGAATTACATTCTTATGATATCGGAGTTAAGATTCAAAGAAAAGAAGTCAGAATCCAATCAATCTTTAATTAGTTGTTTTAACGCCAATCAATTAATTTTAATAAAATAATGCTTTTAATTTCAATTTATTACTCTTTTTTAAATTTCTTTTTTATCTCTATTTTTCAATTGTTATTCATTTTAAGTAAAAATACAATTTATTCCATTTGTTTTTCAATGAAATGCTTACATATCTTCCAATACTTTTTGAATAGAATTATAGCAAAAGTAAAACTAAAGGAACGAAAAGTGTGTTCACTCATTATTCAGATCCTTTAATAACTTGAGTAATAAAAATTCATTGAATGCTATTTGAATGCAAGGCTTCCAATTGGAGTCGAGTTAATTAAGGAATTAATTAGAAAAAACAAATTGAATTGTAATGAGTTTTGAATACATGACTTTTGATGACCAAGCTCCTATCATACTTGCTCTTTGTCTTTCCCTCCCTTTTTCATTATTGTTCTCACAATTGATTATTGAATCAACAAAAGGTGGAGAAATGAACTGTTCTTCAGAATAATAGAAATTTTTAGTTACGAATATTTGTTTTTGTCGTTGTTTTGTATATAAGAGTGGAAATAATCGCTTCTAGCAATCCTAGCAAATGTCCTAGTAAAGTTGTTAACAAAAATGTAAACAAAATAATGAAATGATTTTATGATTTTGAAATTTTGTCGATAAATATAAGAATATAAGAATCGTCTGATTTTTGTCACGACTTCGTAACAGATATTTGTTCAGTAATTCTATATTTTCATTATTGATGACCAGAATAAAGAAGAGCACTAAATCTTAAAGCTTTTAAGTGTTGTCTCATTCACTTCTGTTCAAAGAATACATCGATTGCAAGAAATTTGCAAAGAAAAGCACTTTTGTTACATTTTATGATTGGAGTCATCGCATAAATCAATGCTTTTGCAAACAATCAAAAATATTCACAAAATTTCTTTTTATTAGTCTTTAGATCTAAATATCAAAGAAAATGTAATCATAACTAAAGGAAAAGTAGATCTAAAGTAAATTAAAGTAAAATAAAGTAAAATAAAAGCTTCTTAGACTCAATTCATAGGCGTATAGAATCCCTTCGCGACACACTTTTTATATAAAAAAGTTTTGCATTGAATTGCATTTCATTGCTTTACACAAATTAAGAAATGACTATCGATATGAGCTTGATCATCTTTGTCGCCATTACTTAACAACAAAGAATCCCTAATAAAGAAAATTCTGAATAAGTATTCAATTCTGTTCTCATTCTTACTTCTAATGCATAGAGTGACCACATCTAAAGTGCATAACGTCCTTAATGAGCCCTTAATTAAAATAGAGTAATGAGCAAGATACTTTAGTAAATAGACAAATAAATTAGGAAACATTAATATTAGCCAAATCAACAATAAAGTTGCACAAAGTAAGCAAGTAGATTTATCATATATTTTTTATTTAGTTTATCATTTTAGGAAAAGTCATTTTAATAACGAGAATATAATTAAATTAAGTGTTTCGACGGTATTGGAAAACAAATGGTCCGAATCTATTAATATAATCCACTCGTGAGCCAAGAATATTGTTTTTGTAGCGCCGATCACTTCGATTGAATAAAAAAGTCTATAATATATTGAAAAAGAAAACAATTTATTCGTTCAATTAGTCAAATGGAAACTAAATTTGCATCAATTAATTAAAATAATTATCTCTATATTTAAATATTCTGACTCTAAATCAGTTTCTTTTTTAAGAGGTTTTTTCGACATATTTTCATTTAAGATGCTTTCATTTACAGTTAAATTCAATTTAAGCTTTAATTTTCTTAAATAAAAATAAAATAATTTTTTGGTTTGCATTAAACGAAACTCATATTAACATTAGAAAAGTTGTCGACCACTTATGAATAGCTTTTATAAGACTACTTTCGTAAAAGTACTTTGATAAAACTATTGAATAAAATGATTATTATTATTATTATTACTTATTCTAAAACTACAAGAAAATGTAATTAATTTTAGTTGAATTCAACATAAAAATAACTAAAAGTAATTCTTTTCCTTTTCATCAATTATTTGATTAAAAATTTTGTCTCTAATTATGTGTATTAGAGCTTATCTTTAATGACTTTTTCATTCAAATAAAATAAATCGCGAATGAAATCGATTGTAAGGAATAAATGGAGAAAAAAGTCAATAGTTTTGTTAATAATAAAGAATCTGTTTTTGAATGAATACTCAGTCGGATGTGAGAAACGCCTACATATGAACCTATAGTGCATTTTTGTCAAACATTCTTCATTTGAGTTTCAATAGACATTATATCTATGCAGTAGTGGTAACCAACGGGAGGGCAAACACCAGACATAGTCTCTATAGATTGATATCGAATTCAATAGTTAAGTGATTATACTTTTGAGAACGACTTTAACTCTGAATATTTGAAATCTGTTTTCCAAATGTTTTTATTTTAAACAGAATTTTAGAAAAAATTGTATTTAAAAAATAAGTTTCAAAATGTCTTAAATGTGATTCTGGAAAGTGAATCAATGAACGAATGAATGAATGAATGAACACCACTGACTAAAGAGTAACTTAAATATTAATGGCCCACAACTGATGACTTTTTCAAGTTATTACAGATGCGAACTAAAAGTCTAAACCGCTTATAGTTTATCCCATAAAACATCAATTTTTATAACTTATTTATTGGTTTACATATGTTTTCATTAAACATCATTTCGTTTGCAAATAACTTTTCTATGGTTTTGTCGCAACTTTTAGTCACTTCTATCACAGACTTCTTTCAATATAAGAGAGAATTTCAACCAAACATTTATATAAAATTTTAGAAAAACTCGAAAAATATCCTAAAAACAACTAAATTTAAATAAACATAAAGTCTTTAATTTACATTTGATTTATTGATTGCATTCATATAAAAATGATTCCACTCTTAATATAAATAAGTGAATAAATTTGCATAAAATCTAAAATTTCAGATTTATTTAAAACTTGTTTAATCTTATAACAAATTATTCAAACCAATATCCGTTACTCAATTTGAAGCCATTTGAATCTTAGTAATTTTAAAGATATCAACATAAAAGTTTCCACTTGTGTTTGTTTTTGAAAAATTAGTTTCTAATTATATTTAATGCTTTTTTGAATTCAAATCGTAAACTGAATTCATTAAAATTATTGTAATTTATAGAAATGAATTCATGAAAATCTATTAAAATATAAATTCTTAACTTAATTACTAATTAAGTATTAGTATCTCATATTAATAATTTAATTAAATAATTTAATTCATTTAATTTTTCATATTTAAGGACTATTTTTTGTGAGAAGATGTCTCTATCGGAGGAACAGTCAGTGATGATGACAACCGAAATGACAAGTCTTTCGATTTGTTATAACAATAGCTCTGATTTAAGTGATTACGAGAAACAGTTCTGTAATAATATGAGTGATATAAACGATCAAACATTCGATGACTTTAAAGAAATGGCGACTATTTTGAGTATTTTAGTTCCCATTCTTTTTGGGATTATAGTAATTGTGGGACTCTTTGGGAACGCATTAGTAGTGATAGTCGTCGCCTGCAATCCTCAGATGCGGTCGACAACAAACCTTTTGATAATAAATTTGGCCATCGCTGATCTCCTTTTCATTGTTTTTTGTGTTCCGTTTACTGCTTGGGATTATGCCTTTGCTTTTTGGCCGTTCGGTAACGTTTGGTGTAAAATTGTTCAATACTTGATAGTGGTTTGCGCCTACGCCAGTATTTACACCGTAAGTCATTTGTCTAACCATTTCATCCCATTTTCAATCAAATATAGTCTACAAATGAAATCAATATTTTTAATATTTTCTTATTTATTATATGACATAAGAAATCAATTATAGTATCATATAATCAGAGATTTTATCGATTTATGTGAAGAAATACTCACTTTTTAACAAATATTTCAAAATATAAGAATAGTTCGAGAAATAAGAAAACAGTTTTTAATCACTTAAGAACCTTTTCCTAAAATCTACAAAATTGGATAATCTTGCTCACTATTAAATATAAATGATATATAATTCAAAAGAATATAATTTTTTAGCTTAAAGTTTAGAATAAATTATTGTATGATTTTAAAGAAATGAAAGTATATTTGATTTGTTGTTATTTTATTTTTTAAAAGTTTTATAGTATTTATTTAATTTGAGAGAAAAGGATAACTTAATTAAAGAAAATAATTGGTTCAGAGTTTTCAAACCAAAGGTTGTAATGAGAGAAGTCTTATTTAAATAGAATTAGGATTACCTATTCTTTTTGTTATCAAGTTACATTTGAAAACAGAGAGTACTAGTATTTGTATTGAAAACATTTGATATTTTGAGTAAAGTATGTGTGAAATGACATTTGAATTGTTGTAAATCGACAGCTGGTGCTCATGTCTTTGGACCGGTATTTGGCTGTCGCTCATCCAATCGAGTCGATGTCAATAAGAACAGAAAGAAACGCATACTGGGCCATTTTCTTGACTTGGATTACAATAATCCTGGTCTGCATTCCGGCTTTAGTGAGTCATAAACTCAATTCATATCAGGATTCGGAGGAATCTCTTTGTCTGTTTTCGGTGGAAGAATACAACCATTCGTTATATCAAATATGTTTTTTCCTCTCTTCATATGTAATCCCGATTTCAATTATTCTGGTTTTATATGTACTTATGTTAAAACGTCTCTGGTTTGGAGCCGTTCCGGGCGGACACATGAGTGCTGAGAGCTTAAGATCTAAGAAAAGAGTCACTCGAATGGTTGTTGTCGTTGTTATAATATTTGCCTGTTGTTGGTGTCCAATACAAGTAGTTCTGGTGCTCAAGAGTTTTGGTCGATACCCAATCGATACCAAAAGACTCGTCATACAAATCGCAGCACATATTCTGGGTTTGTATCGAAGCATATTTTTTATTATCTGAGTCTAAGACAGAGCTATTCTTTAAGAAAATTACTCTTTATTTTCAATATATTGTCTGAAGAGAACATAAATTATTTAAATTTTGATATATTTTTTGCAATAATTAATAATTTAATAATAATTGTTGTATTGAACAGCATATATGAACAGTTGTGTTAACCCAATTTTGTAAGTTTTCATCATTTCTTTTGGATTCCGAGTTAATGGATTTCTGGTGTTTTAGATACGCGTTTTTATCTGAAAATTTTCGGAAGGCTTTCCATAAAGTGATTGTTTGTAATTCAAATCAAAGACAAAGTTTTCAATCGAGAGTCGATCGAACGGAGAAGGAAACGACTATAGGAACGACTACTTGTTTGACCAAAACTAATAAAGTTATTAATGGAAATGTTTAAGACATTGACTGCCCATCAGTACTGATCTATGGGAGGGTAAGGCAACTGAAATAATCTTACCCATCATTCCCATTGTTTGATAAATAGTAGTGATTCTTGACTTTCTCTTTAATATCTTTGTTGAAAAATTAAACTTCCAAGTGTGCCAAATTGAGCAAGTCACTATTTATATAATATTAAGTTATAAAAATATAGAACAGGGTTTCAATTCTTGTCAAAACTTTATTACAAATATTTGTTCCGATTGTAAATCACTAGAAAACTAATAATATTTTCAAACTTAACTTAAATTTATTTAAACATAAATTTTTGTGATTTTAGTTTTTCCATCAATTTTTATAAGTATTTCCATATTTTATGTCAACTTATAAACCATTATTTCTAAGATCTTCTTTTAAATACATTTATTGAATATCTTATAAAAAGTTAATTATTATAAAAATTGTATTTATATTCTCTTAAAACATTTTAAATGAAAAAATACAGTAAAAGAGTAAAAATCTTTTCAATTACATCAATGATATAACGCCTCAGTTTTGAGGACTGACGCCAACCACTGATAAGAGGTTTTCTGCAAATGTCAGCAAATGTCTCAATCATTTACTCTTAGATTTCTGTGTTTCAAATCATTTTTATATATATAAATAATTGGCCAAATTTACAATGAAAAAAAAATTTAAGCACGATGCAAATTATTAAACTTCACCTAATTTAGCTAATTGACTAAGGGAAGAGCAAGATCATAAAATTTTTGGATTTAAAAGCTGAATGACTATTACATAATAGTTAAATCAATGTCTCATTTGCAGGGATGGCTAAGGGGGATACCCCCTTTGGAGAGCAAAATTGGCAAAATACCCTTTGGAGGAGAAATTGGTAGCCCCCCCCCCTATCGAAAAGAGGAGAAAAATCGAGAAAAAAATTGAATAAATTGGAAAAAATTAGTGAAAAATCAGTAAAATATCTGTAAATAATAAGAAAA
>JAQIXI010000790.1:0-18320 GCA_034700165.1 Galumnidae sp. Gr-Ori-00277 | reverse complement strand
TTTCACAAACAAAGTGTTGCGATTATTATTCAGTCCTAAGTTTTTCAAAAACAACATAACTTATAACGAGTTATAATTATTGATAAAATTGTTAAATCATTTAAATGTATTTTAGACACAAATCATAGTTTCGACCGAAAAGTTTTTTTTATTATTAAATTTTAAACTATTTTTAAATTATATTTATTTTTACAAATAAATATCAAATGTTTTCAAAGTATACATAATTTTAGTCAGACTTTTTTATCGAAATATTTGATATTTAAACATAATTTTCCCTTTTATTTAAAATTTTCGGACCATATCCTAGGTCAATTCGATCCGATTTGTGTCTCTAATTTAAATTTATATTTTAATAAATCATTTTTAATATACATAGTTAATGATCAGTGAATGACCCTGACACCACTGGTAGGTTAAATAAGTGCTTATAAATGCAATGAAATTATTTTTATATTTAATGAGAATATCAATTGTTTGGATAACAAATAAAGAAATCTTTGAAAATCTCTTCATATGAATGTCTTTTCACTCATATATTCCCACAAAAAGAATAAAAATCTGAAAAAAATTATATTTCATGAAAACCAAAAGCCTATCCTCTATTAGGAATGGGTTTAATGATATATTTCTTTACTTTTAATATGAATTCATTCTTATTTCTCGTCTTTATTAGTATTTTGAACTCAAAATAAGAGCCTTAAGTAAATAACTTTTTATTCATATTTTGGAAAAAAGATGTGTCGATAGACTAAATAAAGCCATTCCTATGATTGTGAGCCAACACTACTACAAGTAATTGAGCCTCGAATTAGATTTCAAACAAATATCATTTGACGGATGAAGTCTTGGAAATTGAATTTTTATATCTTATATACACTGAATCCCTGAGCCTTTACTCTAGCATTTGCTTTGAGCCACAATTTCTCGAATCTTATATTAGAAGAAATTTTTCTTAAACTATAAAAAAAAGATATTCTCCGACAAAGAATGAGACCGA
Source organism: Galumnidae sp. Gr-Ori-00277 (assembly GCA_034700165.1). Classification (NCBI taxonomy): domain Eukaryota; kingdom Metazoa; phylum Arthropoda; class Arachnida; order Sarcoptiformes; family Galumnidae; species Galumnidae sp. Gr-Ori-00277. The sequence goes on along the minus strand of JAQIXI010000790.1, from coordinate 17,320 downwards.
AGAGAGAGAATAGATTTTCACTTAAAAATTTTGGATATTTTTGAACTTTTGCGACGAAAATGATTTGTGTAATGATATGTATTGAATGATACAATTCTTGAGCTCTTTTTTCTCTCTCACTCTTCCGTAGAGACCAAATATCGATTTATTGTATTGTCTGAACTGTTTTTCAGCGCTTCAGAGGAAAAAAAATTGCGGATCAAAAAAGTGATGGAAAGAAATGTTTGGCACAAAAGCCAATAGTCTCTACTATTTAGAAAAGGTGAGACCCTTTCATAGAAAGTGGATCTTTTGATATTATGTTTGGCAATGAACGCACTGACGGTCACAATAATGCCTTTAATATATGGCACTCAGACTAAACCAATCGTTTTCTAAAATAGACAGAAAGTCAACCAAAAGTTTCCTCTTTTGCTGATTATTTCATTCGTTTAACTCTAACACAAAGTCTTACATAAGAGTAGATCACGAAATGTCTTTTCCTTTTTCTTAAGAGAAGAGAAAAATAAGAGTAATATTGGAGTTAAGTCTTGTTATGTTATTAAAACAAAAAAATAGTAATAAAAATAGTGATGACCGGACCCTAAGAAGAATTTGAGCCCATTCTCTCATCAAAAGATTTTTATCGATAAAAATCATCTAAAAAAACAAATATAAAGAGGAAAGCGTTGACTCAATCAGTGGAAGTTTCATTATTACGCCCACAATATATTTGTAAAGTTGTTGTTATTATAAGAATTTCATATTTTTTCACTTAAACTCATTGAACCATAACTTAAAGATCAGTGAATGCATCTCTGAATTCAGTCCTCAATTTGGCCAAAGAATAGAAGAGAGAGAAAAATTGGAAACATTGGCCACTGAATAGGCATTTTGAAGAAAGTCAACTTTGATTTTGATGGATCACTACTTGCAAAGACAGTCAAAGAATTTAAAGACCTGCAAATCAAAGTCATATTAAAAATGGCAAAAAAACCAAATCAAAAGAAAAAATCTCTTATTTGCGATACATTATTAGAGATAAGCACTTATGGTCTCATATTAACAATCCCTAAGACGTCATCAACCTTTCACTTCCACTAATCTCTTCGGTTTCTCAACAAACTTCTTAAGAAGAAGAATAAAAACTATTTCTTCGCTTTATATGATGTGTTTAGTGCCTTAGTTTAGACATTTTTTACTATTTTGTATTTCACTTTTTTCATCCCAAGTCTTCTATTCTTTGAAATTCTTTCACTCCTTATGTAAGAGACGTTTCTATTGTAAGCATATTTCAAACAGAAGCCCAACACTCAAGAAATAAGTTATTTAAGAGTATTTTTCTCTTTTCTCAAAGCCATCAAATTTTTAGTTTCAACAGTCATTTGATGGCAAATGAATAGAAAAATGCTTTCATTCCTTCATTTGGTTCTAAACTTTAAAAGAAGAGAAGAAAAAAGTTTTTAAGGCCTAAACTTTTTGTTGATTATTACTTCTCTTTTTAGTTAACGAACGGAAGCCCTAAAATCTGTAATGAATTTTATTATTTTATTGAAAACTATTATTTTTCTTCACATCATATGTCAGTTAAGGTTTTTATAAGACTTTTCTACTCTTTTTATAAGACTTAACTCACATCTAATGAGCCGTAAGTCAAACCATTTTCTAAGTGATCACTATTTAAAGGCAACTCTTGGGCTCAAATTTATTAAATCAAACGATGAAAATATAAAAATCGATAATAATTTTGCCGTCGAATGAATCGCTTTGTCTTCACTTCTTTACAATTTTTTTTCATTTGAGGAAATAATTTGAAAATATCTCTAAATTAGTGACAATTCTTCACTTCAAACAATGAAGAGATAAAATGATAGACAAAAGTATTCATTAAATATTTGTGTAAATTTTGGCACTAAAATGAGTTAACACAATAGTGAAGATTTTTATTTTAGATGACTTATGGAGTATGAATAGTATGTAATTCTGTGCAATAGTGTGCACCTGACAAGTAGTGAATCCCAGTCCCCAAAGATCGCCAACAATACTGTTAACATACAAAACGCTTTAACCATATATTTATTCAAAGGAATTATTTTTTTCTCACTTTTTGTTATGCTTTACATAAAATAATTCATTGAAACCGAGAGACTGTCAGTCGATGCAAACTATGATAAAGTTGTCACTAAAACAGACATAACTGAGAGCTTTAACACAACTAAACAGTACTGTAAAGGAAGAAATCGTTTCACAACCGAAACACAAGAATTTATATATAAATTAAATCCCAAATGATTTGGTCTCAACTTTTTTTTAAAGAATACTATAAATTATAACAACTTTTTTCCGCTGAATTTTTACACTTCTATCCAATGAGACGACTCTTTTGTCGACTCTTTAGTTGTTTTGCTAACAAAAATTTAATACACTTTGCGCTGAATTTTCTCCTCTTTTTAATGCTTTGTTGGTCTCATCTCAAGCACTGGTAACAAAACAGCATAAAATTTGGCAGACGTTTCATAACATGACATTCTCAGGGCTACTGTTCGCTCTCAGAGCACCACTTTTTAAAAATTATTAATGTCATTTTAGTAGAACAAAACTAAACAAGAAAATGTTATTTCCCAAATTTTTCTTTTAGCACAGAATGAAAACAAAGTGAGAAAATACAAATGCATTAACTCATAGAAGGAAAGGAAAGGAAAGGAAATCTACAAAAACTCTTGAAAAGACAAAAAAAAAGTTTACATGATTTTTGAAGGATATCTCAGTTGTTATAAGAGTTTGATTTCGGTGTGAAGACAACTATCCAACCGATCTCTTGAGGTCTTTACTTAAGGATGAAATGTTTGTTTTTATGTCCGACTGTTTGTTAAAAATTTATTCTCATTTTTTTTTGTCGAAACTTTGAATTCATGTTTTGAGTAAACAAATAACTGATGTTTTTGTTTGACTTTAATGTTATTCTAGTTTTAAAGGTTTCATCAATTCTTAAAAAATATTTTTGATTTCAAAATGTTTTTGAATGCAATAAATTTGAAATAAGAATCTTTTCAAAAAAAGTAACTTGGTGTTTTCAATGATATGTTCGATGAAAGTCTGACATTCAACACAAAGTATTAGAAATTATATCCAAAAATCTTATTTTGATATCAGTTTTCAGTCAATATATAATCGAAATATAATTTTCATAATTAGAGTCAAATAAACGAATCACTTATTATTCCATAAATTTTATATTAACGACATTCACATCCAAAGCCTTAAAACTCAATTAAAAGTAATATATAAAAATAAAATTGAGTGACGGCTCACTCTATCTTAACAAACATACATTCATTTTACAAAAAGCAGTGACTGTTGTGAATGCTGTGCCCCTCAGCACAACAGCAACTTTTCGTCCTTTCATTCACTTTTATTACGACTTTTCTACTATTGAAACAACAGATGATGTGCTTCTAATGTATATATTGAGTAAATGCTCACTCCTGTATAACCAAGGGACTCATCCACCATTGTTTAGGAATAGTAGTTTAGGTGAACAGATTTTTTTTTTTTGAATAACGAGATGTCCTTTTATTAACTAAAATGATTTGTTTCTCCTCTTTTTTGGTTCAAATTTCAGGAAAATGTTTGTATCGAATGACTAATGAATTAATGAAACAAAAGAAGTGAATAAAACATATTTATTGCAAATTTGTTGACTACAAGACATAAGAATTTCTTATAAATTTTGCCAAAGAATTTGGTATTTAGTGCTGAAAAAGTAAAATGTTTGCCAATAAGTCTTATTTTTGATTCGAGTGTCAGATTTGAGAATAATTTATTGGTTTCTTATAGCAGTTGTTGTTCTTTAAGCCCTTATATAATAAATAAAAGTTTTACATTTGGACTCTCTTTAGGAATCTTTTGAGTAATTTTTCAAAACCCTTCGAAAAAATACTTTGTATTTTGCACTTAAAAGTCGTAAAAGACATCAATTTTGTGCTTAAAATAGAAAAGTAAAAACTTTTGATAGAAAAGAGGAAAAAAATTACTTAATTTAGAAATAATATCATTAGAAGTAGTTTTGATTTTCTGGTGTTTTCTCTAACGTTTGTTAACACTAAACAAAAACAAAATGAAAAATCGATTAAATCATTAAATGATTTAACAGTCCTTTTAAGTCATTTTCTTTAATTAACAACTGAAACATTAATGAATTTTCACGAATTAAAACATTGATTAGAAGTAAAACTCAGAATAAGAGAGAGATTTGAATTTCATTTGAATCAGCGATGAATTAGACTTTGCTTTTGTCGCACATCTCTTTCACTCTTTCTCTTTGATGGCATCCGATTAGTGTCACTCAAGTACACCAAAATTGCATTTCTCTGTCACTGCCATAAACTCTACACCAAATCAATAGTATTTAAATATTTAGTTTTGTTTTAATTCACATTTCAATAGCATTTTGAGTCTTAAATCTACATTTCGTGTGAATATTATTACGAAACTTACGATTATTATAATTAAAGCGAATGTTTTCTCAAACAAATTATTCTAATCTTATCCTCATTTTAACCGATTTTCAATTGAATTAACAAATTCACTAAAATTCAAATGAAATCCATTTGTTTAATCGATTTGAGAAAAGATAAGAGCTTTTCATCAGTGGATGTGTGGATGTGTGGATGTGCTGTAATTTTCAATGATATATCATTTTCTAAATTAGAAATATTACGAATTTATCAAAATATGATTGCATTTTACAAAACTGAGTAGTTTTAGATCGAAATCCAATGATATTCTAATGTCGTGAATCTCAAACACAATCATATAATTAACAAAAACGAAAGGCCTGGAAAACAAGGGATGAGAGAGTCTCAAGTCTGATGGGAATAAGGGGAAGGTATATACCATATTATGCCCTTAAGGTATAATAAATGGCAGCAAAACTCTCATGCAGTCATTTTGATGCCACGGATTCGTTGTAAAAGTCGACAACATTTGAGCCAATACTCACTGTATTTCGAATAAGTGCTGAATATATTCGGTTCAAAACATCAAACACTTAAGTGGCGGACAGATAGCCTTCAAGAGCCACAAAACTATTAATTGCAGTCATATTATTAAAGCTGAGAATTCGGAGTATTTTATTTTCGACTTTCTTTTTGTTTTTGTGGTTTGTCTCCAGAATTATCTCATAATTCAATTCAAGTCATATGAATCTTATATTACTTATTAAACTCAAATCACTTTCAAATATCGCTTACAATATATGACAAAAACCACTGAATTTTTAAAAAGTATTAAATTTAGATTTTTTTTCAAAACTAGAGATACCTTTTCTCTCAGATTTTATATATTCTAATTCATATATTTGATATAATTGATCTAGGTGAGTCACCTAAGGTGACTCATAAATTGGCGACATAACTACTGATCCCTAATTACATTGACTTCATTGTATATATTTTTTTTTGAAAACAAGTCTTTAAAATATTTTTAATTTAAGTTAAATTGAATTAATGAATACTCGTTTAGAGGGACTGACATTTGAACTCTTGTAGGGATAGTATTGGAGGGAATGTGTGCTTACCTTTAGTCGGAGGCGTCCAAAACGGCTTCAAAGCGATAATTATTTAATAATAAATGAGTGAAAGCATGTGATCATATCATTGATATTTTCATTATTTCCCGATTATATGATCTTTGAGTTTATGTATGCAATGGTTTATCGCACCGAAAGAATTGTCTCAAACAAAAGTCGAGCAAAACTTAGTTTATATCAAACTTCAAATAAATGCTTAAATCCTTTGAGTGTTGAGTTGTTTGACACCAAAAATCACAACAGAATTGAGTTAAAGAATAACTTTTATTAAGTTTATATTAGTTTTGAAGTCAACTAAAACCCAATTAATTTATGTATTATTTATCCGAAACTTTTAGGCATTTGTTGTCACAAAACAGATATTTAGTGGTTATTGAAAGGTGAGGTTGTCTTCAGATACTAACAATAGAAAAGGTTGAGAATAGTTTTCAAACTGAAGCTCATAATCGTAACGCATAGACACCAACTCTGCGATACTTTGAACGCAAACTCAAAACAGAAAAACTCTCACAACTTGTGCTCCGCCTTTACAACAGTTTACGGGGAAAAACTGGTCATTATATGGGACTACGCTTTTGGCGTCACTACAATATCGTTGGGATAGACTTACATTTAATGTCCAAATTTAGTTACGCCAAAAGTGTTGGCCCATAATTTTACCCAAAAAAAACTGTTGGAAGCTCTGAGTTATAACCGACTCTTCTTTCTTCAGGTGTAGAGGAGTGCATGCGCTCAGGTTTGACTGTTAGGGCAATTAAATGTTGATAGAGATCCAAAACTGACCTGACTTAAACCTAAAATTACCTGACTCGGACCTGACCTCAAAATATCTGTTGAGTGACTGTCGCGTGAAATCTGTAAGAAATCTTAAGATTGATTTCATTGGAATTGTTGTGGCCTTAGATGTGATAAAAACAATTGGTTTCGACTAAATTAAATTAATCGATCAAATGAGCAAACAATAGATCCTACCTTTGATTCGATTGCAATCTTTTTAATACTATAGTCACTCGTTTTAATGCATTTCTATTTCACTTATTCTCAAAGCACTCAACAAAAATTGTTAACTATTATAGCGAACAAAATGCTAAGACTTATGAAAACCTGAAGAGAAAGGGAAAGGAAAGAGAAAAGGAAGTAATGGAAACAAATACTTTACTACTTATGCCAATTATGTGAATATTATATACATTTTATATATTGTTAGCGAAGGATAACAAATGTATTTCAAATCGAAAGTAATATATTTCTCAAAAGTTTTATCGTTAGTATTAGTCAATCGCTTAAAGAAGAAGAAAGAATTGTGACATCACTTAAGCGATCGATATTTGAGATAAAAATACTTTTCATTTAATGAAATGTCTTTGCCTTCAATACAATATCCATTTTGGATGAAAATTTGATCCAAATTATAAAACATCCCTTTATATTGAGTTTCATACTCTTCACTGCGGTTTTCCTTTTAATGAGAGGACTCTCAACTTCAACAATAGACTCAACAAAGCATTTGACGGATTGCAGATCAGAATATTCTCTTCATTAGAATAACATTAAAATTTTGTTAAGAAATAAAAAGTTTGGGTAATATAATACTCTTTTCAATACAATGCACTCTTATTTCGCCACATTTTAGTCAATAGACTACTAAACTCTAATATTAAACACCAAAACAGTCGACTTCACATGATTTAAGATTTCTCTTTTTAAACGATTAAGTCAGGGGAGAGAGAGAGAGAGAGGGAGAGAGAGAGAGAGAGAGAGAGAGAGAGAGAGAGAGAGAGTCTGAAATGGTTAGATTAGATGCTATATTTTGAGAAAACTCTTAATATTCTTAACGGCTAAGAGAGTCATTGAATGGGCGCCTCTTTATGTTTCCCAAAACGACACTTTAAGCTGAGGCTGAGATCCTTCGCCACAAATTTTGAGATTCTGTTTAGTGTACTCAGACTTATGTTATGAGAGAAAGTCATTAAAAAAGTAGATTTGCATCTCTTCGAAGAATCTATTTATATGTGAAGTCAGTTATTATAATAATTTATTGTTTATTATCTAATGAACTGAAAGACAAACACTAATCGAATATTAATGTTATGATTATTAGTAATCAGGTTTCGAAGTAAAGCCATAATTGATGTTTACATTACATTCGCGATATTTATTTAGAATTCGTTAAACATATTTTTGGTAATTATCAACAAAAAAGTTGTCCAAAACTTTGCTGACACTCAGATAACAGATATGTTTAGATTATATTTTAATCACAACTTATGTTTTGCACTTCTAATCAAAATCGAGTGAAAATCAGTCGATTGCACTCTAAAGGAACCGTCTGTTTGTCACAAAACTCTCAAATCAATTCATTATTTAGTCGATTAAATGAATGCCATAATCAAAATGAAAGGCATTCCTCAAAGACGAGACTCTTTTAGCAATACTTTGCACTCATTTCTTGATAGCATTTGTTTGTTACTAATGAATGAAATTCTGATGAATTTGAAAAATCAATTCCCAAATCAGACTCAATGCTGTCCAGAGAGGATGCATCTCATTAAAGGTCACGGTCTGAATGGCAACTGTCAGCAGGTGAACAACACATTATAGTTGATGTCATGACTCAAACAAATAGTGTTCCTCATCTAATGATTCAATTTTTGAGGGGTCCTTCTCGAAGAGCTCAAGTATGCAAACCCTCCCACTCGCTATCACTGAAGTGAAAATCAATTCCTGAAAAATCTATGTATAAGTCATCGATTGGAAGAGCTCTCAAAAAAACATATCAAACGTTTGGCGAAAAACAAAGACTTCTGTTGTTTTGATAGTTTTGGGTAAAAATTATTGATTTGTTGAGAGAATGAATGCATTCTTTGCTTAAAAGCATTTTATTCATCGACTCATTTATTAATTATTTATGTTATATCACAGAGTTATGTAATTTCTGGAGTAATTCCTTCGACTGCATAGCATTTCTCTTAACTCAATGTTTGGCATAAAGTTTTTGTTGAACTAATTTATTTGAGACTTTTTCGAGTCATCAAAAATTCAGTGATCTCTGGAGTAATCATTCTTCAGAGTCTCTCCTCTAATGTTATTCTGAGTTCTCAGTTATTCGAGAACTCGGATCAGTCGAATCAAAAACATTCAATAAATTTTTAAATAGATTACAATATAAATACTGAAATCAATCCAATAAAGGGATCGATAGCTCTGCCAAAGAAAGTCTTCTAACAAACCTTAAAAGAAATAAGTTTTTTAGAGACAATGTTTGAGTCAATATTTATTCGATTTGTAATGAAAATCTTCTAAACTATTAAAATATTGAATCAAAAATTTATTTAAAGTGAAATAAATACAAAATTTAAGCGTCGGTTAGTTTTTCAGAGCCTTAAAGGAAAAGATTTTGAGACGAAAATGATATTATTTTTGCATTTTGTTGGTAACATCTGCAGCACATCTCTTATTATTTGAAAGCTTTCCTTTCTTAAGACCCTTTCTTTGGAGTATTCTCTGGGCTGCGGATGTGGTTCGGTATTAGTTAAGAGTGGATAGACATCTGATATTCTAAGCCTTACATAAATGCAAAAGTCAGGCATTAGTGAAGCATAAGATAATAACTTTTAATTGTGAAGAAATACATTGCACTCAACTCAAGCGACTTATAGTATTTCCGTCCAATTGTTATATAATATGTTTTATTCTATAATTTTAAGTATAATATCTTTTAGACAAATGTCACGAATTTTATGCCACGAATTCAGATTTGCATTAATTCACATTTTCTACAGAATTATAATTAAAAGCCTATTATTGTGTTTCCGGAATATTTAATACAATTAATAACAAAATACTATCAAAATGTAATAAATTGAGTCCAAAAATTAAATGAATAAAAACAATAGATTTTTACTCAAATTTCACACTTTTGGGTGAAAAATGATCGCAAATAATACTTATATGGAGTAAATTACACAAAAAAGTCCATATTTTAAGTGAGAGTCAAAATACTTGTGCGGAACCTTTAGAGGGTTGAGCGACAAATAAATCATAATTGATTTGTGGCCTAATTTTAATGTAGAGAATATCGGGTTTAATACAATTAATCCCATTTTATATTCCTATTTAACAGAAGAGCGGATCTGTTGGCAAGAATTATGGCGTTAATAACACTGAAAAATAATTCCTCTAAACTACTTGTGCCACACATTTATATTGTAGGTCTGGGCTGACTGTAAGTCACAGTTCGTTATAGTCAGCAGTTATTAAGTGATAAAAATATAAAACTTCTAAATATAAGGCACTCCACAGACGCAGAAAAATTGGGCCCAAAAATGAAGAATGAATTGAGAGAAGACTGAAGGATAAGATGAGTCTAACACTAAAGTAAAGGAAATACTGAATTCCTTTTTGAGTCGTTAACCAAAATATTTATGACTATAATTTGGTGCCACAAATGAAGACATATATTCTTAAACTAAATTAATTTAATATTGTATTCAGTCATCAATTTCTAGACTAACCATAACTGCACTCCGATTTTGAAATTAAAATTTGCTCTTGAAAAGAAAAAATGTTCAAGGCTTTCAGTTCATTGCCGAATTGTGCAACGCTTTGCCAGATATAAATGTAAATACACTAAACAGTTGTCCTCTCATTTATTAGAGTCTTATATAAATAAAGTAATTCTTTGAGAATATATTTTCTTTTATTTCTGTTCACTTATTATTCATTTGATTAAAAAAAATGGATGAAAGGCACCGGATATTTCATGCTGTGAACTACTGAACGAAATATTTTTAGTCTCTCTATTCCTTAAAGTTTGAAAAAAGTCATTTGTCTTTAGCTTTTAAACGGAAAGGAAATAGTAATTGAAGTAATCGTATAGTTCTCAATGAATGACTAGATTTTAGTAAAAAGAGTTCATTTATGTCTAATTATATTATAAGAGAAGAGAAATGGAGCAGAAATTCATTGAATACGAATTAGAACTGACATAAGCGATGATTAATTGAAAGTTAAGGAAAAAAAGACATCAATTGACACAATAATAGCAATAATAATGTTAACTATTGAGTACTAACTTTACTGAATGCCAGTTATGGCAAAACTATTTTCTAAATGTTGGACAAAATGTTCTCTTTTAGGTTAAGCCTCATTGTATTTATGGATAAAATGGTTGGGCTGGACTTCCATATACTTAAACGACTGCCATATCAGTGATAGAGCACAGGACTACCTTTTTTGAGTAACTATTTAGTCAAATGTTTGGAAATTGCAAAGAATTGAGAGAAAATATTTTCATTTATTTGATAGACTTCGCACTACAATAAGAATAATATGAGAGTCAACTCTCGATTGAGTTGTTGTCGTGTTATGTAGTGTTATATTATGGCACTCTTTTCTAATATTCTCTACACAAGAATCAAGAATAAAGACGACCGAAAGTAAAGGAATGATCGCAATATTTGGCAATTTGTCTGTAATGCCAGTAATGGTAGGAATGGACACATTTGCCGTATTTATGCGCTGTTGGTTATGTCTAACTATCATCAAAACAGATGCTTATATTGCGTTTTTGGACACTTTCCCTGATATCCAGAGACTATTCTGAGAGTAAAGAAATGTATATAACTTATTCTGTGCACTTTTTTCAAGCAAACAGTTTTTTCCTCATTTAAAATGAAATATTATATAAAACATTACTCGAAGTTTGAGTTACATAACAAATATATTCAGTTTTTCTTTACTCAATACAAGAGAAACACAAAAATATTGAAATGAGAGTTATTCGAATTTCTCGCACGTCGTGCGGCCCAATAGCACAGCATAATAGCATCGACACATTTCTCAGTACTGTTTCCATAGAATACTCGCTATTCTTATAACAGAATTATTTTTCTTTTGGCTTTCGTTCGGTTTTTATTACTTTTGTTGGGATCCGAAAACTCCATAACTATTAGATGTTTCGCTGATTTGACATATTTTTCAAATTCATTCAAATTTTTATTTTTATTTCAAACTTTATTTTGTTTTCATTCTTTGATTTTCATATTTATTTATTCAACACTTTTAGAGTTTACACCTTTTTATCGGCGGAATGGATCCCAAATCCAAATACGAATACGAATTAAGTCCTGAAGTGTTATTCACTGATAATAATCAATGATTTTGAATAAATGAATGTCTTTTTGGTTGAGTCGAAAATTTTTATTTTGTTTGAATTTCTACCAAAAATGGATTTACAAACAAATAAAAGCGAAACCATTTTATTTGAATTTAAATTTATGTCATCAGATTAGGAGCTAATAAAGTTATTTTCAGCAAATAACTAGAATAAATATAAAAACTAAAGTCAACCACCAAGACCATTTTAGTCAAAGCGCATAGACATAAATTATCTGACACTTTTAAACTTGAACCAAATGCTCAGATACTAAGAAAAAACTCCAATCGATTGAAAAGGAGATCATCTAAAGTAGTAATCAATGTCTTAATAAAAACAAATGTATATTTAGAATAAGAGGGAAATATAAACGATTGAAATACCCTTGCACATTCTCTTTTAACAAATAATTGCGAATTCGAGAGTAGTCTCGAAACAAATATTGAATTTTTATATCTATTGAATAATTCTTGTGCTGTTCCTCTCATAAAAGGGATAATTACAAGAATTTCAGTTACCAAAGACATGAGTGACCCACCGGTGCGCTAACCTATGGAACTAAACTTATCATAATAACCAATCCATAGATGTTTTGAATAAATTTTAATTTTAATGTCTTTTACTCTGTTTTACATCAATTCAAACAAAAAATATTTTATGACTTTTTCTCATTTTTTCGTTTGATTTGATTCTTACAAAAAAACTAATTTAAATTCCATTCCATTTGAAAAGTAATGATTTTTTGACGTTTGAGAAGAAACTAATGGAAAACTAAAAATTCTTTCTTTATTTTTTCAAATTTATTCTAACGAAGAGTGTATTTATTGGTGTATTAAATATGAAATGAGTCCATAATTTCAACCATTAATTTAAGACATATTTTCTAATAGCGATGGCTTTCAATTAGAAATCATTTTAAATGATTTTTCGGCCTCTTTTTCTCCGGCAATAGTTTGGTGAGACTTCTTCGTTGAGTTTTCTTCTAAAATGAAATTTGATTTTTAGTTTTTATTTCACTCAAACCCATTAAAAATTGTGTTCGTTAACACTTTAACGAAACTAATTTTCACAATTTTTTCCCAATCGATAATAATTTTAACTCATTTATGAAATCAGATAACAAACAATATTTTCGACAAAATTTGTAACCAATTTATTAAATCAAAAATTTATAAGTATTTTAATTAACAGTTTTTTTTGCGATAAATTTTAATTACATTGAGTTTCAGCTGACAATCAATAAATTATTTGAAACTTTTATTGAAAACTTAATCTTTAGGTAATTCCAAAATTACTAAATTGTTATAAATTTTAAGCTCTAAATTTGTTCAGGGTTAGATTTTAATTAACTACAATGAATCTTGTATAATTATTTTCAAAATGTTTAATTAGTTCAATGATACTTCAAATACTAAGAGTGTAATTATTAGTAATTGTTAGCGAAGAATAAGAATGAATTCAATTAAAAGCAAAGAAATATATCATTAAATCCAAACCTAATGGAGAATAAACTTATGATTTTCATGAAATATAATTTTTCAGATTTTTATTCTTTTTGTGGGAATATATGAGTGAAAAGACATTCATATGAAGAGATTCTCAAAGAATTCTTTATTTGTTATCCAAACAATTGATATTTCATTAAATATAAAAATAATTTCATTGCATTAATAAGCTCTTATTTAACCTACCAGTGGTGTCAGGGTCATTCACTGATCATTAACTATGTATGTTCGAAATGATTTATTAAAATATAAATTTAAATTAGAGACACAAATGGGACCAAATTAACCTAGGATATGGTCCGAAAAATTTTAATAAAAGAGAAAATTATGCTTAAATATCAAAAATTGCGATAAAAAAGTCTGACTAAAATTATGTATACTTTGAAAAAATTTGATATTTATTTGTAAAAATAAATATAATTTAAAAATAGTTTAAAATTTACTAAAAAAAAAACTTTTCGATTGAAACTATGATTTGTGTCTAAAGCAGGGATGGCCAAAGGTCTCGATCCTGAGGGGGGTATACCCTCCCCTGAGCCAAAAAACCCTCGACAGAGATAGTGCCTGTCCATAGACGCTAATGTTAAGACCTCAAAATCCCCAGGGGGGGGTATTTTGAAAATTTTGATCTCTCAGGGGGGTATTCAGAAATACCCCCCTTTGGCCATCCCTGGTCTAAAGCAAATGATTTGACAATTTTATCAATTATTATAAGTTATGTTGTTTTTGAAAAACTTATAACTGAATAATAATCGCAACACTTTGTTTGTGAAAAGCCCTCCAAAAGGAGGTTTGGCATCCATTTCGTGTCAAATCTCTGACCAAAAAGTGTTCACAAAATGTCGGATAAAGTCTTCAAATATTTCGTTCGCAAATTACGTCAATTATCTAACCTTTAATTTATTAAAAATTGATGTAATCTCTAATGAATTGAATAACAATTTTTCAAAATATTTGATAAAATTGTTAATTTGTTAATAAAATAGTTAATTATCAATGAATTATCATTAGCTAATGATTAATAAATGAAGCTGACACAACCTCAACACAAATGTTTAACCAAGGACCTTTTGCAAACTTTTTAGTTAATTATAATACTTTTTATAAAAATATCAATTAGTGGTCATAAAAGTTATTGTCATTAAAAAAATCGATTCCATCGTATAATTAAGACTTAAAGTAATGAACTTTTGAGGAGAGGTAAGAGGGAAAGGGAATGAATGAGGGAAAGGGAGATAAAGAGGGAAAGGGAGAGAAACTTACTGTAAGTAAAACTAATTAACGAAAAAATATTTATTTCAATGAATTCTTTTCTACTGAGAGAAAAGCCATTAAAAGTTTAATGGATAAGTTATCCAGGATAACTTAAAACTAATGAGGAAAAGCAAAAATATATTCACTTTCTATTAAGTGTTTTCATTAAAAAATAGCCTTAATTTGAGTCAATATTTTCTTCGATATTCAGAATCTGAATATTTTTATAAATTTTTCTTCATTTGGATCTGAATTGAAATCTTATTTTTTTGTTGAAGAAATGGACCCAAAGATGAGTTATTTATGACATAAAACTAAAATTTAATTTCTTGTCTATGAAATGATTTTAGACCGGAATATCTTTTTTGCAATAAAAGGGAACGAATCGATCGATAGTTTTGTCATTTATTTCAGTGAAAAGTCATAAGAAAAATGTAATAAATCGCTTCAATTTTTCTCATAATTTTTTTTTATTTTCAAAGAAAATTCAGGTATAAATCCAGAACTTATTTTCAAACCATTCAATGACCTCCAGTGAAGTTTTACCCCAAAACTGATTTTTCTGTTCAATATTCAGGTCTACTCTGATTTCAAAGAAAAAAATCAATGCCTGAAATGCAATATTGCCTCCAAATGATTGCCATAATATTACAAAATATTAGACAAAAAAACTCCTGTTTTTCTTTATTCTGTCCAATATTTCAGATAATTTTATTAAGTTTTTCATCTCTCAAATGGAAAATTTGCTGAAAATATATTTTTTTGATATGAAATGCAAAACAAATAAAATTAAAATTTAATTTCAAGAAATATATATTTCTTTGGAATAAAGAAATCTTAGATTTTTGTTGACATAAATATTTCAAAATCATATCATTTGTAAAAATCTTATCTTAGATTTTGATTAAATGTTTGAAAGTTTTTTAATATTTCCTCAAATATTTACACATTTATTATATTTATGTCAAAATTAATTAAACAAATTTCACAACAATTTCCTCGGATATAAAATCCATAATTAAATGCCATTTAAATTAATTAAATTTTATTAATTTGTTAATAAAAAAAATTAAAAAAATCTAGGTCAATTATTCATTCATTAAATTAAAGTGGACTAGCAAAATGACCAGCAAAAAACACCAATTAAGCTTTAAATTATTTTTAATTGAATAATCTAAATAACTAAAAAGTTACTAGTTTATCTTAAGCACCAAATTTTTTGAATGACTAAACTTTAATAACTAAAGTGCTCTTTAAGTATGTTTTAAATGAACTTGCTCATACAATATTGTTAATCAGTTGTTGACTTAAATTGGGTCCGGAGACCAGTTCCTCTGATAATATCAGACTTTAAAGTCTTTTAAGATTCAATCCATGCACTCATTTGGTTAAACTGACAGCAAAATTAACACTTTTTTCTATTAATATGACCTCAAACGACAATTTCTTTTTCTCTTATCAATAGTCAGATGAGTAATGCCTTAATAATTATGAGATAATTATTTATAATTCAAGGGTTTTATAATTCAAATAAAAATAAGTTTTTCAAAAAAAAGGAGTGAAACTAAAAATAAACTGAAATTTTCTAATAATAAAATTCTTTTTGTTTGAGCACTAAAAGTGAAGTCAAACATCGTTTGAATTAAAGCATAAATGGATAGAAAACATAAAAATATAAAATTCATTAACATTTCAAATATCTCGTCTTTTGGCCGATTAAATGTCATTGAATTTTAGCAAAGCTATTCAATTTAACGCACGGCTAAACATTTGGAAGTGAATTGAGCCATGGTACTATTATGTATTATTATGAATATTGAATTATATAAATTATATGAATATTTCGTTAAATTATATTCAGATATGAGTCTATTTTTTGGTATTTGTCGCCAGATTTGTCTCAAAAAATCAATTTTCGTCTGAAATATGACCTAAAAATTTGTTCAATAGAGAAGAAAAACGGAATAAAAATCCGAGCGAATATAATTTGAAAGATGTGATGAGTTGTGTGGACAGCACTTCATGTGTGGTCCGCAGTAGTATATATTCCAAGAAAATCCTATTCCATTGACTTAGAATACAATAGGGTTTGCCTTCGATTCAGATAATGATCGCAAAGAAATATATAATAATCACGAAAATAAAGAAATCTGAGTCCTGTCCCTAACATGTCATCAGAGGAGCAGAAATAACAGCTCCACAAACAAAATAAGTGTCACATCAGAGCTCTAATTAGTTTATTATAATTGAAAACTTCAAAGTGTCTGAAATCATATCAAAGAGAAAATTGCTTTTCATATACGAAACTCCGTCTGAAAAATTCTGTTCTCTTCTGTTCTCTCTTCTCATATGAGAAAAGTTATCTCGAGTTGAAATGCAATGGATTTTAGTGTAAACACAGTTTTGCGTTCGAGTATTGCATTACTTTCCACACTTTCCATAAGTAAATGGCATTAAATTCGGCGAAAGTAATAATAGCCTTCACTAAACAATTTTCGTTTCTTTAAGAAATGTAGACCAAAACCGAAGGAATGGTATTCAAAATAGGATCCATAATATTAACTAATGTTTTGATGGTATGCCAGATGTGAATCGATGTCTAAATTTTTTATTTTATTTAGAATAAATGCAATTATTTTTTTTGAGTATTTCGTTCATAAATGGTTTACAACACAAAAGAATTGCAGTCATTTCACAATTTTTCAACACTTTCTCTCTTAACCGAAATATCTTTAAATGTCTTTCTGACAGCAATAGCTTTCCTCAGATTCAAGAACTGATAGCTTTCGATCGGTTTCTTAGATATTTGGTGAGAGAGAGAGAGAGAGAGAGAGA
>JAQIXI010000789.1:0-18327 GCA_034700165.1 Galumnidae sp. Gr-Ori-00277 | reverse complement strand
CGTCCCGAGAACTTTCCTTGTAAATAAATACTAAACATTTTAATAGCATATTTGTAACTATTTTAAAAAGATGCAAATGCGAGACATTATATCAAATCTTATGTTTTACCAAATTAATCAAGTATTTTGATTTTGTTAGAGGAAAGGCCGAGGTTTAATATGACACCAAGATCATTTAAATCGGTTAAGAAACAAAAAATTAGCGTTAGTTTGAATATCGAAGTTTTGAGCAAAAATACCCGTAGAGGAAGCCTATAAAAATCTGGAACAGTTTGGACTTTTACAATATTTCAAGAATGAATATTATATGGAACAATTTTGTTGCTTGACGCTTTTTAATAAAACCTGAAATATAATAATTATATACCAAATTCGGAAAGGAATCCATTTAAATCAAAATAATGAGGAATAGTAGTGAATAAAACAGAATAACTATTGAATAAATAGGAAAATGAACCGAATTTGACTGTATATTCACTTTTTGGAAATTTTTTAGTTTTATTTATTAAAGACTTTGATTTAAAGCCATCAAAATAGTGACCAAATCTTGTGATGAATGACTGAAATAAATATTTACTATTTTTACAATTAATTAAGTCCTAGATTTTGTAAATATTTAATTACAGTTTGTTTTATATTTAAGAGTTGTATAACTGATGAGATCATTGCTGTCATTGCAGTCAGATTTCACCTTCACTTCAACACTAAAAAAAATATAAAACTTGAAATTCAAGTTTTACTCAAAAAAATGTATTGTATTTGGAATTAAAGATTTGAATAAAACATTTTTAGGCAAACGTTGGCTCATAAACACAAAAAATAATTAATTCTGCAGTCATTACAAGATTTGAGCCAAACATTAGATTTCTATAAAAGATTTTTAATAAAAAAAAAAACAATTATATTAAGAATAGAATAGAAATAATGGGTTAATAAGTTTTACACAAAGTTTACATTTATTAAACGAGAAATAAAGCATAAACTTGGACAAATTTAGACAATTTAATTAAATTGAAACATGAAATGTTGTTGAGTAGGAATAAGTTAATGTGTTCATGGTCAATTATATGCGGCAAACAATGGCATAAATCACACCCAAAAGCCTTACATTAAATTTTCTCAAAATAGTTTTGATCGGAGTTTGGGATAGAAATGTGAGCCCACATATCCCCACAACACATCCCCCTATCATTTGTGTGCATCAAAATTGAATTACAAGTGATTTAAAGATAATTTGTAAGATATTAAGTGATTTTAAGTGAATTAAGAGTTGTTATGAACGGAAAAGTCGGACAAAAGACTGTAAACGAGAGCTTCGGTTCAATAGACTCATCAAAAGTGACGAACAATTATTCGATTCGATGTTTGCGTTGCGATTGAAGTGAATAATCGAGTGAAGAGTCGATAGTATCGAGAAATCGGTGTTTAATGTAATGTTAATGTAATTTATTTTCTCTGATTTCTCTCATCTGATGTTTTCACAAATAGATTATACTTTATATGTGTTGGCATTTAAATCATTTCAATTACTCTGAATAATGTCATTTAGACCATTGATTTACTTATATACGATGTGAGCAGTGGTTGAGGAGAGACCAGTGGTCAGTACGGGAGAAGAAAATGTCTTCGAGTAAAGCTCCGTATTATTACGGAGAACTCATTAAAAAGGATACGACAAATACCACAACAAATGCTAACAACACTTCAAACAACACTTCAAACAGTAATAATAATATCAATAATAATACGATTGTCAACAATAATAGCAATAATAACATTAATAACAATCAGTTGAGTCTCACTTCGAGCCATTCCTCGACAATCAGTGAGTCTTTAGCAGCAAATATCTGTCAAACGACAGAAGAGAGTCGTTCGGCTTCTCGTTGTTCACTATCACTGTCGCGACCGTCCAGTAGTAGTGCTGTCCAACAACACCACAATCTGTTGAGTGGCTCTCAATCACATTATGGTATCGCCAACAGCGCTAACGCCAGTACTCCTATTACTCCCATTACTCCCATTACTTCGTTTGCCAATCCTTTGCTGTCAATAGAGGCGGACACTCGACACGGATCTGAGAGTCTTCCCCGAACTTTCCAGACTCACAAAAAACCCAATTTATTCAACAAATCTAATCAAAAACAAGGGATATATCAGAGGTCGCTCTCACTGTTCGCTAATGGCGTCAGTCCTTTACTTCGGAAGAAAAAATCCAAAACAAATAATAGTAATAACACTAATAATAGTAATAATAGTAATAACAACGCATTGGTTGCCAACAATAATGATTCCGAGCGTATGATTGCAACGACAACATCGAGTTTGTCCCGAAGAAGACGCAAATCTGAACCCATTATGTTTAGCTACGACTCCATTACTAATGAAATCTCACGTTTACAGCAAAGACAGGAACAAATTCTCGAAAATCTTAACCTCGACTTTGAAACGATGCTAATGAATGACACAAATACAGGACTCTTGAGTTCTTCAAACAGTAATAACGGCTCTTCACTGACTAACATTTGCTCGAATGTCAATTCATCGAATGCTGGAGATTATGGCCGGACTCTACAAACGATGCCATATAAGGAACCATTTTATATGTTATACGAAGAGTCGCATCGATCGAATCGGGCGGAGGATAACATTTATGAAGAAATTGATTTCTTAACCCTGTCTTCATTGAGAGCTCAATACGCCGACACTCTTAGTTTGCAGAGCTATAAGAAGAAGGGAAGTAAGAGATCGTTAGCGTCTTCTAGTTTTACGCGTTGGTTCTCCACAAGGAAAAAGTCTTCTCCAACTTCTATGAATAGTGAAGAAGAAAACCCTTATATTGATATAAAACTTTCTAAAAAACAAAGGCCTCCGATTTGTTTGCCAGAAATACCTCCACAGGGTTTAACTCAAGAGCAGCTAAAACGAAGATATATTATCGGTTCTATTGTCGACTCAGAGAACTCTTATATTAATTCTCTTCAGCGAATTATTTCTGATTATAAGAAGCCTTTAGAAGAGGCAAATCCCAGTATTTTAAGTCAAAACAAAATCAATTTAATATTCTATCGATTGGAACAAATACTTCAGTGTCACACCATTTTTGGTATTGCTTTGAGTCAATGCGTCAGAGAATGGGATGAAAAGGAACGAATAGGGGATGTCTTTATCGCTTCATTTTCAAAATCTATGGTTTTGGACATTTACTCGGATTTTATAAATAATTTTACGAATGCAATGGAAACGGCGCGAAAGGCCTCAAAATCCAAATCTTCTTTCGCACAGTTCTTACGCGACAAATCGCTCTCTAGTCCGGACCGGCTCTCTTTCTTCGGTCTTATGGTCAAACCCGTGCAAAGATTTCCTCAATTCATTCTTTTGTTGAGTGATCTTCTAAAACACACTCCGGCCGAACATCCGGATCGAATGTCTCTTCAGTTGGCGCTGACCCAATTGGAATCATTGGCTGATCGGCTCAATGAACGCAAACGCGACGCCGAAAGACATTTTGCTGTTAAACAACTACTTAAAGACTATTTAAGTAACTCTACGACAAATTCTTCGCATCGCTTTCTTCTTCGTCAGGACGATGTCTATCAACTGGATTTGGACGCCAGCACTGGTCTCGTCATGAAAACTAAATGTCGAAAACTTTATTTATTAAACGATATGTTGGTTTGTGTTAGCGTTCCGGCCAATCGACTCAAGTTTGCGGTTTCACTCCAAGACGTTGACGCCATCGATGACGTGACGCCCGCAACCAATAACCTGATCGCTAACTCTTTGCTCAGAACCAAAGGTATGAGACTTTAGAATAATTAAAAAACAAAATTTAATTTATTTGATGAAACAGAAGCCGCGTCTTCGGCGTCACCAAAACACTGTACAGTCGAACGAATGTATTGCGATTTGAATAATTTGATTCATGATTTGGAACTCATGAGTCGTATTTCGAATCTGGTTTCTACTCTTCGCTATCAATATAATGGGTTATCAATCGAATTAACCGAACAAATCAGTGCAGAAATTAGAGAAGAGATCCGTCGCAAAGACGCGCAAATCACTCTCATTGATAAAAGCTGTCTTCAATTGAGGATACGTTCAAAGAATTATAAGGACATCATTTGTATTCAAATGACTGATCCAGAAGTGAAACGAGATTGGCTGATAGATGTGCGTTTGGCCAAACTAGCCTTGGACAGGGCTAATAACCCCGCCTGGGATATCGTCAATGAAAGTATAACGTCGTCTTCAAACAGTTTGAATGCAATGGTTCCGCAACGCGTCCCTCTGTTTGTGAAGTCACTTCCCATTTTCGCCACCAGTGAAGGATCACAATTAGTTTGCGCTCTTCACTATAAATTATATCGCGGAGGGGACGGCATCGCTCTCGAGTCTGAAACGGGTGTACTTTGGATTTGTAATGTAAACGAAAGTGGTTCTCAATTGGGTGCGCTCTCCACAAATGGTTCTGACATAAGTCTTATACATTCGTATGAATTGTGTGATTCTCACGTGACTTGCATTGAATCCGTCGGTTCCTATTCAGTATGGATTGGTTTACGTCAGGGAAGAATAATAGTAATCGATGCCAGTTCTCCGGCTGAATGGCAACAGTTCGCAGCTCTGGATGTCTCGAGTGAAGTAACTGCTATTAAGCATTTCGGACAATATGTTTATGTCGGACTCATTACGGGAGTTGTGGCGCTCTTCAATGCAACTCATTATGAAGAGCCCATTATTATTACTTTGAGTCCGAACAGTGTTACCAGTCTTTTAGCCATTAATGAAGAAGTGTTTGCCTGTTGTGGTGATAAGATTTGGGTTATAAGTGGTGTTCAGGTGGACCGAAGCTATTCATTAAGGATAGAGAGGGAAAGTGATGACATTTGTCCCACAATTGATGACAATATAAGGCCTAATCTCTTAGCCCACTGTGGAATAGGTTTGTGGGTGAGTCTAATCGATTCATCGGTAATAAAGTTGTTCCACACCGAGACTTTCAAACATTTGCAAGACTTGAATATTGCCTCAAATGTCAAACGTATTCTCAATGAGGGCTCAGACATTAAAATTACGGTCACTTCAATGTTGGCCACGAGAGGTCTCCTATGGATCGGTACTAATGTTGGGATAATTGTGACTTTAACTCTGCCTCGACTACAAGGAGTTCCACTTATATCTGGATGTCTGAATGTTGCGTTGCACCGACACATCGGTCCCGTCACAATTCTGCTCAGTTTGAATCCCAGTTCTGAAAGTCAAAACTCGTCTCAAAGTCTTCAGAGCGCAGGAAATAAAACCGATAGAGATATCAATGAGTCGAAGAACGAAGACGTGGAGTCAATATATGGCCTCTACTCTGATTTATTAAATGTTGGCGATTATGTGGGAGTAAGGCGTCCCTCCCATAATATAACCACCACTAAAATGGCCTGGGATTTGTCTAACATGAATATATCAGATGACTCGACCTCTGAAAGCGCCTCCAGTAGTGCCATATATCACGACGGCTCACATCAAAGGTCACATCAAAATCAACAAAACCAGAACTTAATGTCTGTGACTCCCGAAGAAGTGAATATTCTAAGCAAAGGTCAACGAAACCATATGTATGAAAGTGGAAGTAACTTAAGCTCAAGAACTCCATCGACAGCGCGTCTCACAAATAATATATACGATTGCAGTAAATCTGAATTAAATTCCGGTCATCGAATCCGAAGACGAGACCAAATGGCAATTTACGACACGACCCCCAACACTACCGGTGCTAACAGTAAGACAGCGCTCTTATTGACCGGAGGCAACGGATATAAGAGGGGAACTTTGAGCGATACCCCTTATTCTTCACTTCACGCCCATTGCATTATATGGGAGTATAAGTTGTAGACAAAACCATTGACACAATTCTGCAATCGTTTGCTTTTTAAGATTATTTACAACTTTTTTGTTTTACATATCAATCAAACTATGCATCAATTCTTCGACTTTTTATAAGTTCTGTAATTATAAGAATTAATACCAAAACTCCAAAAGTTTTGAATTTTGATTATATTTTGAGATTTTATACAACATTTCACTACATTTCAATCGATTGGCATTTATTTCATTTAAATCATTGCTAAGCAATAGATGTATATAACCATAGCTTTTAATTTAATGACTATTACTTAAAACATTCTTAACTGAAGAACTCAATCAAAGACTAAATTATAATCAAATTTTCTGTCAATAAATCAATAAATAATTAAAATAATTATCGATTTAATTGATTCAAATCGTTTTGTAATTGATTTGCAGCGAATCCAAAACCAGTGCCTAAACCGAAAACTAAGGGCCAAACCCTTCGACGGAATAACAATAAGGAGACGACACCGCCGACCAAAACACCCGTACCTATGATTGTGTCCACAACCACTTAATCCAATTATAATACAATTTTAATGCAATTGTTTACCCATTTTTAGGACTGAATTTGAGACAAATTTATCGAATTGTCGTTCGATTTGGTCTTCAGATTTAGTTGAATTCATTATCGCTTCTGATCTCAAAACAAAATTTGATGTCTTCTATGACGGACTCAAAACAATTTAAAGTTATTTATATATAATTAACGTTTAAATGACAAACAAAAAGAGACTATATTTTAATAAAGAGATCTTTAGTTTGGGTTCACATTATATCTGACGTATGCTATGATTGGCACTCATTTCACATTTGGTCCGCATTTTTAAATGACTGCAAGTGATGCAACTCTTCTTTACATTACAGACAATATTTAATTAACTTAAATAATGCCAACAATTAATATAAACAGAGACTTATTGTTCAAACTTTTGGACATTTCTTTCAGTAAGTTTTCAGTCAATGTTTTCATTAATTGAAACAAATTCTTGTATTAAAGCTGAGGAACAATTCGATGACTTATGTTTTGAATTCGGTATTGAATTGGACGAAGTGGTCAGACATTCATTTTTTAATTTACTTAAATTAAATTCATTTCATTGTATTTAGACATCAGAAAAGCAGATTCGCGCAAAAGAACAGGGAATTGAAAGATCAAAAGGAGCCTCAGAAGAGGTTATATATCGGATCGAAATACCGGCCAATCGGTAGACATTACTTTCATTTCATTACTAATTTAATTAATTTTAAAATTTGATTCTATTTTCCAGAATTTTTTGATATTAATTTTTGAATTTATTTAATAGTTATGATCTTCTTTGCATCGAAGGCTTAGTTCGGGCTCTTCTCATATTTATGGGAAAGTGAGTCATCTTTTGTTTGATTTATCCCTTAATTCATATTTTTGTATAAAAAGGGCTGAAATACCAGTTTATCGAAGAGTAGAGCCAACAAAAGGACAGTTACAACAACTGATAGTTTTGCCGAACGTATGTTTTTTTTAAAAAAGATTTCAATTTAAGTGATACTACTTTTATATTCAGACGATGCAAATCAGACCCTTTGCCGTCGCAGCCATTCTCAGAGGAATTCATTTCACTCAACAAATATACGACAGTTTTATTGATTTGCAGGAAAAACTTCATCAAAATCTTTGCAGGTTTATAATATTTGATTATAAGTATTACTTAAATTTGTATTGTTTCAAACGATAGAAAAAGAACTCTGGTAGCCATCGGTACTCATGATTTGGACTTAATTAAAGGACCCTTTTTCTATGACGCCAGAGTTCCTAATGATATCAAATTCCGACCTCTAAAACAAGACAAAGAATATACTGCAACTGAACTCATGGATATCTATTCGGTATTATTTGTTAAAAACTTTAGTCTAATAAAGATATCTTTGTTTAAGACCGACGATCACTTGAAGCCCTATTTGCATATAATTCGCGACAGTCCTGTCTATCCCGTGATTTACGATCAAAACAATGTGATTCTATCGATGCCTCCTATTATTAATGGTATTTATTTCTTTCATTTTAAACATATTTTTAATTTTGATCCAAAATCAGGTGATTTCAGTAAAATAACTTTAAAAACAAAGAATATATTTATTGAAATGACTGCCACTGACTTACATAAAGCGGAACTGGTTTTGGATACTTTTGTTTGTATGTTCGCTGAATATTGTCAGCAAAAATTCAGGTGAATTTCATATTCATTATATAATTTATAGAAATTTTAAAATTATATTCTAAAATAGTATCGAAGCGGTAGAAGTGACTCAATCGGACACTTCCAGAGCTTTATATCCGGTAAACAATTAAAACGTTAATTGTATTAAATTAATGACTTCTTTTTCAGACTTTGAAATATAGAGAAGAAATGATATCAAAGGATTACATAAATAAGAATTTGGGCATAAAGTATATGTTCTCGTATTGTAAAACATTCTTATATCAGCCTTTGTTTACAGTCAAAGCACTCAACAAATAAGTGGTTTATTAAAAAGAATGAGTTTGAGTTCAGAAATAACAAACGAAGAATTAATGAAAGTGTCGGTCCCACCCACACGTCAGGACATACTCCACGCCTGCGATATATTAGAAGACGTCGGTATCGCTTACGGTTTCAATAATATTGAATTTACGGCTCCAAAAACTTTAACAATTGGTCAGCAATTTTTCCTCAATAAAGTGACCGATCAGTTAAGATATGAAATCTCGCGCTGCGGTTACACAGAAATCCTCACTTTTTCTTTGGTCCGAATCTTTTCCGAATTTCTTGAACTAATTTTTATTATTATTATTCAGTGCTCTCGCGATGACATCGCAGATAAAATGCGAAAAAAGGATTCGCTATCGAAAGCAATTCATATATCGAATCCCAAAACATTAGACTTCCAGGTGGCCCGAACTTCTTTATTGCCCGGTTTACTCAAAACTATTTATTCTAATAAAAAGATGGCACTTCCCCTCAAACTTTTCGAGATCTCTGATGTTGTCTTCAAAGATAACAATGAAGGTATACTTTTTTGTCCCAAACCCTTAATAACTGTTATTTAATTAATGAAATATCAGAAGTCGGCGCCAGAAATGAGCGATATTTGGCAGCCGTTCACTACAACAAAAGTCCAGGATTTGAAGTAATTCATGGTTTAATGGATCGCATTCTGCACGTCATGGAAATTCCTTTTTCACAGAATAAAACTCAGAGCGGATATTATATCGAAGCGGCGAATGGTTTGCTCTCATTTAAGATTTTTTAAATTAAATTAAATTTACTCATTGAACAGATCCTCGTTTTCTGTCGGGTCGTTGCGCTCAAATCATAATCAATGGCAAAGTTTCCGGAATTATGGGTGTTCTTCATCCCGAAGTGATCACAAATTTCGATTTAGTACAGCCCTGTTCTGCACTCGAACTCTCACTTCAAGCAATTATCAAATAAATTCAATTAAAACTCACTTTGTATTAATGCAAACACTATTTTCGGACCAAATTTAAGAATAAATATAAGTTTAAATATATTTCACGAATTTTATTTCAAAGCATTAGTTTTTTTATCAAAAATAGATTCTTTGAGTATTTTTATTTATTAAAATTATTTATTTATTTAATTAAATTTAATTATTTTATTCATAAAATGTCTAAATTAAAAAAAATGAAAGTTTGCTAACATTTTCGAAACGGATTTATGTCGAGAGACATCTGTAAGCACTCGAAAATCAAGTATTTATTTGATTTGGGAAAATTCTCCTTGGCAAGGAGTCCTTGGCAAACTTAATTAAGTTTAACACTTGTTTTAAAATTCAAATATTCTTTTCAAGTTCTACAGATTACTTGATTTGACCATGATATTCTGTTCTACTAACTACTTGATTATTAACTGGTTAGACTCGTTATAAAGCACTGCACATTTGCAAAGTCATACTTTTTAGTCCAAACGAACAGAATTTGAGAAATAAGCCATAATTTAATGTTTAATTGTTATCAAATGCTTAGAGTCTTTTAAAATTGTAGGCATCCGTTTTCAATGTAAACATTTAACTAGTTCATTTTGTACTTTGAACCTCCTATTCTATAATGTTCTCTATTGCATAATTCAATCCTTTATATTGAATGTTAAACTATTACTAAAGGGTAGTCTCTCATACTTTCATTGTGTGCACACAATGTTCTAAATTTGTATCTAAAATGTTCTTGATAATAAAGTTCTGTGACTACCAATTCATGGCCTACAAAATATAATTCTTGTGTTTCTGGAAATATTCCATTTCTTTTGAGAGTTATGTCAAAAAAGCAGAACTTCACAGATTTGCAGTGAATGACAACGAGTCAGATCTCGAAAACGTTCACAAAAATATCATAGTTTTTGATTTACAAATTTAGTGAATAAAATGATTATATTTGACTTATTTTTAGGGAAAATTGAATAAAACATTAATTTATTAACGATTTTTTTCAAAGAAAATATTATTTTAACAAAATTTATTATTTTTATTAATATTTTATTTATACTGTTTTTATAATATTTTATAATATATGAGAATTTTAATAATAAATAAATTGTTTTTACAAAGTATTCAAAAATTGAAATTTTAAGTTATATATAAACTTTTGTTTCATTTTAAGTTAAAATTTTTAACCATTAATTTAAAAATTAAAAAAAAACTGAATTTTAAATTCTATTTTTAAAGAAAAGTGTTTGGAATTAAACTCAAACTTCTCTTTAAAATTGAAAACAATTTAGAATTCAGTTTAAATGTCAGCTCAATATTAGATACGGTTTTCCTCAAACCAGTAAAGAATAATTTCAGTGAACTTCATCTCTCTTTCCTTTTTTAAAAAATGTTTTATTTTATTATAAAATTACGTCAAAATCGAGGGATGTTTTGAGTTGAGGCGATAATTCAAGCGGTAGTTATTCCTTACTCTATAGCCCTTATCGATCGATTTAACCTTTCTGTCAGACTCTGTAAACGTTTCCTCTCAAACCTCGAGAGAGAGAGAGAGAGAGAGAGAGAGAGAGAGAGAGAGAGAGAGAGAGAGAGAGAGAGAGAGAGATTCCTTTCTATGCAGAGAAATATTAGGGATATAGAAATCAGAGGACTCTTTTTCAATCATATAATATAAATGCTTTTATTGATTCTCTGACTCAATGGTCGTCAGAAATATTCAAAATAATAATTTGTTAAACATATGTCAAGTAATTTAGATTTCGATCAGTCATTAATTAAACTAATTTGTAATTTCAATAAATTTTTCAATTGTTTTATTATATTAAATCTAAAAGAGAGGAAACCTTTTCATAATTAAAGTGAGTGTTCAGTGGTTTATGTTTTCTAATGATTCCAATTAAATACATTTAAAAACTCTTTAATTTTTATTTAAGATATAAATAATATATTAATTAATTATAAAAATTAGTTTCGATTATTTATTTTATAAAATTTTATTTTAAAAGGAATAGTGAATTGCAGTGAAGACCTTTTTGCCCCTTTTCTCAGATACTTATCTTCTCTTTTCAGTTATTCTTTTAAAATATATTTTTAAGAAATAATTTTTTTTATAAAATACATTTTCACTTAAAATAAATATTATTTCTAATCAATTGAGAGATATTTTTATTGATTTTATTTGTATATAAATTTAATTAATATTATATTTAAAAAACATTTTCTAAGTTTTAAAATCACTTAATTTAGATATTCTTTGTTTTTCAGAAATTTAGATAAAACTATATTTTGTAATATATTTTCGTTTGAGTTTTAAATTTATTGAAAATCGGTTGAAGATGTCGTCAGTAAAGGTTGCAGTTCGTGTCCGACCGTTTAATAATCGAGAATACAGTTATAACTGCAAAAATATCATTTCAATGAGCGGTCAAACGACAAGTAATTTCAAATTTATTTATTTATTTCACTTATTTTATTGAATTATTTTTTACCATTTTTTAAACAGCGATAACGAACCCAAAAGTGAATGATTCGCACAAAACGTTTACATTCGACTACTCTTATTGGTCTCACGACTCTTCTGATACCAATTATGCGGATCAAGAAGTTGTTTATCGAGATATCGGCGAAGAAATGTTAGTCCACGCTTTCGAGGGATACAATGTATGTATCTTTGCTTACGGACAAACGGGTGCCGGAAAGAGTTATACAATGATGGGCAAACAGGATGACGAGGGAATCATTCCTCACATTTGCAAAGACTTATTCAATAGAATCCAATTCGACGACAACAGCGAAACCATGTATTCCGTAGAAGTCTCTTATATGGAGATATACTGCGAACGCGTCAGAGATTTACTAAACCCTAAAAATAAAGGTTCGCTTAGAGTTCGTGAACATCCAGTCCTCGGGCCATATGTTGAGGACCTCTCAAAGCTTGCGGTCACTTCATATGAAGACATTAGAGATATTATGGATGAGGGAAACAAAGCGAGGTTTTCATCATATAATGATTGCAATACAAACACTTATAACTAATTTTATTCAATTAAAGAACTGTTGCCTCAACTAATATGAATGAAACGAGTAGTCGTTCGCACGCAGTCTTCACTATCATATTTACTCAATTAAGAGAAGATAGAATAACGGGATTAACCACTGAAAGGCTTAGCAAAATATCATTAGTTGATTTAGCAGGTATTCATTGCTTGCAATTTGAATTGGTTTATTGACCAATTGATTTCAAATGTGACCAGGATCTGAAAGAGCTGACGCAACGGGAGCGCAGGGTACACGACTCAAAGAAGGTAATCATGTTTTCATATTTTGAGTGCTACTAATTTCTTGTTTTTTAGGCGCAAATATCAACAAATCGTTGACAACTCTCGGGAAAGTGATTTCAGCGCTCGCAGAAGTGGTAATACAATTAATTCTAAATTTCAATTAAATGAAACTTTTCTTCTTCCTTTGATAATATCATTGGATCAGTCGGTTTGTAGTCAATTCTTTTAAATTAAAAGTTTTAATTAATTTCACTGAAATAATACCTTTAATTATTTGATCGAAAATTAAACATTTTTTTACTAAATCTGAAGATAAGAATTTCTAATAAGTTATTACCTGATATGGCAAATGACTTCGATTTCCAGGGGGTGGTATGGTCCCACCCTGGAGGCCAAAAACCTCAACAGACCTAGTGCTTGTCCATAACGTAATGTTAAGGTTTTCAAAATCCCAGGGGGATATTCTGCCGATTTTTCGTTCCAGGGGGGGTATACGGGTAATTTGCCTATTTGCTATTTGCCATAACTTATTAGTATTAATAATAACTAATTAGTAATAATAAGTTATTAATAATATCTTAAAGAAATGTCAAAATCATTAAAATAAGTGAAATGACTCTTATTTCAGACATAATTTCTTATTTATTTGTTTTGTAACTCAAAAATCTTAAGACAATATTTTGCTGAACTAAAGGTCACAAAGAAAAAGAAAAAAACCGATTTTATTCCATATCGTGACTCTTCCTTAACATGGCTTTTACGAGAGAATCTTGGTATTTTTATTGTTCTAAATGTTCTAAATAAGTTTAACATCTTTTAATAAAAGGTGGAAATTCGAAGACAGCAATGATAGCAGCGTTAAGTCCGGCGGATATCAACTATGAGGAGACGTTAAGTACTTTACGATATGCCGATAGAGCCAAACAAATTGTCTGCAAAGCAGTGATCAATGAAGACGCGAACGCAAAACTCATTCGTGAACTTAAAGATGAAATCTCACGACTTAAGTCACTTCTTCTCTCTGAAGGCATTGACTTTATAGAAGACGGCCGTCCCATCTCTGTTCAGGCAGATGTCAAGAGAAGAAGCGGTTCGGTGTCAGTGGCCGGTGAAACAGCTATTGAACAGTTACAGGAAA
Organism: Galumnidae sp. Gr-Ori-00277; assembly: GCA_034700165.1. Taxonomy (NCBI): domain Eukaryota; kingdom Metazoa; phylum Arthropoda; class Arachnida; order Sarcoptiformes; family Galumnidae; species Galumnidae sp. Gr-Ori-00277. The sequence goes on along the minus strand of JAQIXI010000789.1, from coordinate 4,545 downwards.
GTGAAAAATTAATGCTCGAGTTAAATGAGACCTGGGAACAAAAACTCAAAAAGACTGAAGTTATTCGTATTCAGAGAGAGACCGCTTTGGCCGAAATGGGTGTCGCCACCAGAGAAGATGGCGATGCCGTCGGAGTGTTTTCTCCGAGTGAAACACCACATTTGGTTAATCTCAATGAAGACCCTCTAATGTCAGAGTGTCTAATATATTATATTAAAGATGGTTTTACGAGAGTGGGTCAGTCCAATGCTGCCATTCCTCAGGATATAAAACTTAATGGAACTCATATAATGGATGAGCACTGCATCTTTGAAAATAGAAACGGAAGGGTTACTCTCATTCCATGCAAAGATGCCCTTTGTTTTGTTAATGGCAAACAAGTCGAACGTCCCCTCGAATTGAGGACAGGCTCTAGAGTGATCTTGGGTAAATATCATGTATTTCGTTTTCAACACCCGACACAGGCCAGAGAAAATAGGGACAGGCGGTCACCCTGTACTGAAACGCCGATTGGACCCCTACAGGCCGTTGACTGGACTTTCGCTCAAATGGAGTTATTAGAAAAACAGGGAATTGACTTAAAACTGGAAATGGAACAGAAGCTCATCCTTTTGGAGGAACAGTTCAAAAAAGAAAAAGAAGTGGCGGACCAACTCTTCGAAGAACAGCGCAAGAATTATGAACAGACTATTGAAAGATTACAAAAACAAGTAAACGAACAGTCGATGACAATGTCTTCATTATATGCGTCCACAATATCGACGGTTAACGACAAAGTTTTGGACGACGAGGTCTTTCCCGAAGAATACGTTTTAACAGAAGAACAAATTCAAATCGCAAAAAGAGCCGCAAAGAAATGGAAATATCATCAGTTCACGAGTCTTAGGGATGATCTCTGGGGAAACGCCATATTCTTAAAAGAGGCGAATGCTATATCAGTTGAATTAAAAAAAAGGGTCCAGTTCCAATTTGTTTTACTTACGGACACAATATATTCACCGCTTCCACAAGAAATGATCAATTCTTTTGATGATTTGCATTATGAAGAAAATAGTGAAGAGCGACCCTTTCCCAGAACTGTTGTTGCAGTTGAAGTCACTGATATGAAGAATGGGGCCACACATTACTGGTCTCTTAACAAATTGAGGTAATTCTTCGACATTTCGTTTGTTTTGCATCTGATTGTAGACAAAGAATTTTAAGTTTTTATAAATTATTAATTCATTTAAATTTCATTTTTGAAATTTAATTACATTAAATTAAATGGGAATGTATTGAGTGAAATGGGTATTCTTTGAGTCTAAACGATTAGGGTATTATTATTATTATTATTAAGGTAATCTTTTGTTTATTAATTAATGAAAGCATAAGCTCCGGATATATGTGAATGAATTGTTATTTTAATTTAATGACAAATTGAAGACAAATTCCTTATTCTTTGTCTGCAATTCGAGAATAAATATTTTTGAAACAATTGTTTGGAATCGACTTCTGTCCCGACAGACATCGTCTGGAGCTTATGCGACAAATTTATTACAACTATTTTATTGAGCCCTCAAAAAACGATCACTTATTGCAATGCCTGACAATCGCAGCACAAAAGTTGAGAAGTCCTGTCCTAATTGAAGACAGGTCTAATTTCAATTTTTTCTTTCAATTTTCATTTCTTTTAATTTGAAAATATTTCAGACAAAGACTGGAATCGATGCGAGAAATGTATAAAAGCGAAGACCAGACTTCTCCGATATCACCCACAGAATGCCATTTAATTGAATCCACTTCTGGTGGCGACCCTTTCTATGATAGGTTTCCCTGGTTTAGACTCATTGGTAGAACATTTGTCTACATTTCGAATCTCTTATATCCGGTGACTATCATTCAAAAGGTTCCGATTGTTAACGAAAAGGGAGACGTTAAGGGATACTTAAGGGTTGCCATTCAATCAGTTCAGGGTATGTCCACTAATGTTATATCAGTTGAATTTTAGGTCAATTTATTTATTTATTTTTTAAAATTAGACGACGAGGAGACTAATGTCTCAGAAAATAATTGTGGTATCAGACAGTCCGCAAGAATTGACTTCGAAGATAGCGATGAAGAACTGAAGAGAATTAAGAGAAGGCATACTCTTCGCATCCAAACTAACAGTCTTTCAGTTAAAGAGATGACAATCGATGGTTTAACAACTGATGACCAGCAAAACAATAACTACGAATTCAATGTTGACTACGATTTGAAAATTGGAGACCATTTGGAGATCGGAAAAGAATTTACGTTTAAAGTAACGATTTTACAAATAAGTGATATCTCTAAAGAATTCGGAGATATATTCTGCCAGTTCAATTTTCTTCATCGACACGACGAAGCTTTTTCTACTGAACCCATCAAAAATACAGGCAAAGGACCCGCTCCAGGATTTTTCAGAGTTCAGAATATAACCGTTTCCATAACGAAAGCATTTATTGAGTATTTAAGACTTCATCCGATTGTTTTTGAAATCTTCGGTCACTATCAACAGCACCCACTCCACAAAGAAGCTAAGGATGACTTTATTGCCAAACAATCCAATTGGTAGGTCTGACCCATTCGTTGACAAAAACTAATTTAATAAAAATGACAAATAGTTGTAATCGTCCGCCGCCTCGACATATGTTTCCGCAATCGATTCCGATATCTCTTCCGATTAAATCTCAGAAGTTTTCGGGACTGACATCTTCTCCGAGTACTGCTCTCGTCTTTTCTAAGTATGACCTCTTGGTTTGGATGGAAGTCTGTGAACTAGGATCGAACGGCGAATACAATCCAGTAGTGATAGACCACCATGATGACACTCCCTGTAGGGGAACATTCCTTTTACATCAGGGCATTCAACGAAGAATCCGAATCACAATATTATATGAACCCGACTCTGAAGTTGTCTTTAAAGAAATAAGAGAAGTAGTGATCGGAAGAATTCGAACACAACCCGAATGTTTAGAAATGGATGACGAGGACGACCCCTCCATCATTTCATTGGGTCTTTTTGCAGGAGAATATCTCGAAAAAAATGAGAGTCGATATATCTATAGATTTGAGGCGGCCTGGGATACATCACTCCATAATTCTGTTCTTCTTAATAGAGTAACCCCTTATGGGGAACGAATATATTTGACAATTTCTTCATATTTAGAGGTCTTATTGTTTTACTTTCAATGACTTTAAATGATTGACATTTTATACCAAAACAGATGGAAAACTGTACTCAACCGGCGATTATTACAAAGGATTTTTGTCTAATACTTTATGGACGCGACGCGCGAACGTTCCCCCGATTGACACCAAATACAAAGGCTTTGAAACATATTCTGAGCGGTGCCTACAGAGATGCCAATACTAATCACATGAGTGCTGTTTATGAACTCGTTTTCAAAAGAGCTGTCGATTCGGGCAGTCCTGGAGTACAGCGAAGACAACGAAGGGTTTTAGACACTTCTAGTGCTTATGTAAGAGGAGAGGAAAATTTAAAGGGATGGCAACCCCGCGGGGATTCACTTATTTTCGACCATCAGTGGGAACTCGAAAAGATTAGACGTATTGAAGAAGTAGAGAGAGTTCGACACAAAATAATAATAAAGAATCGCTTAAATAGCAGTGAAGACAATATTTATGAGGAATTCATTAGTTCTGGAATGAAGACAAGTAGTAGTCGTTTGAGTCTAATCTTGGCGTCGCCCACAAACCCACCGAACACTCAGTTTGGAGGCAACGATTGTGTGTATGAGCCCTGGGATATGACACAAAAGGAGAGAGAGTTGTGTTCAAAATGCGTTCAATTAATCCAAATTCATATTCCGAGTAAACCTCCGCCACAACCCATAAAAAAACATTCATTGAATGCAATTGAAGACAATTCGATGATTTGGTCGGACTCTTCGAGTCCTGAATTGATATCTCCTGAGAAGTCAATCAGTGCCGCCAATTGTTGGCTCAATCGTTCGGCAATCGATGAATCCTTAGAAGTGCAGAGAAATGGGTCACAAACTGAACAAACTTTAGGATCAGATATTAAGCCGTCTTTTGTGCCGGAAATCGAAGAAATTAGAATCAGTCCTATTGTCTCGAAAAAGGGTTATCTCAACTGTTTAGAAGATAGAACTGGTTGTTGGGTTAAGAGATGGGTAGTGGTTAAAAGACCATATCTATTTATATTCCACGATGAAAAGGATGCCATTGAAAGGAATGTCATTAATTTGTCGACAGCTTTGGTCGAGTGTTCAGAAGATCAGAAAGAAATGCTTAAAGTGGGAAATGTCTTCTCGATTGTCACTAAATATAGCGGTTATTTAATGCAAACCTTTTCAGATAAAGAGGTTCACGAATGGCTTTATGCCATCAATCCATTACTCGCGGGTCAGATCAAGTCTAAGACTTCGCGTTTCAATAAAACCAACAGAAAAGACAACTTTTGTGACGAACAACAACTGGAAAGCAATGATTCCAATGATTCCAATCAGTGCTATATTTGAATCTCATTTAAAACCATATTTTCTTATTTATATGAATATA
>JAQIXI010000788.1:0-18343 GCA_034700165.1 Galumnidae sp. Gr-Ori-00277 | reverse complement strand
TAAAATGAGTTATGATTTCATTAGAATTTTTCAAAATTCAATAGCAGAACATCTGTCTGTCAATAGAAATAAATGATCATGGTCATTTGAACAAAAGTTTTACCATACAAGTATTGTTGGAATACAGATGGAGTCCACTTTAAAAAATATAAATTAACGGAAATATCTTTTATTTATAAAAATAACTTTATTTGAATAATTTTTAATAATTAATACAAATTTGAGATAAAAAGAGAATTTATTTATAATAAGAGAAAGAATTTATTCATAAAATTGTTTGAATTTTAAATTTTGTTTCACTCGTTTTAATCATTAAAAACATTAAAATTTTAATCCATTAATACTTATATACTTTTCAAACAAAACTTCACAAAACTATAATTTGTTATATTTTTAAGAAAAAAATCCCTCGAAAACAAGAATTTCTTTTTATTGGTATAAAAACAAACATATTTTGAATGGAAATCGCTTTTAAATGTATTAAAGTTAATCTTAAAATTACAAATTAATAGAAATTAAGGATTGTTTTTAACTTTTATTTTGAAAATCAATTGGAACTCAAATAAATTATTTGAAATAATTAATAAAAATATTGAATAAAATATTTAAAATAAAAAATAAATAATTGGATCAATACTTGTATTAATTAATTGATAAAATTTGTTTACAATTAATTAAATATCGAAAAGCATTTGAAAACTTGATTTGTTTCAAACTTCGGTCAGATTTTGAGTCAATTAAAAAGAAAAAGATATTCGGTTCGCAGTCAGTGGTTTAGAAAATATGGGAAAATAAAAAAAATAAATCTTTAATTTTACGTTAAACGTTGATTAACTGAAAAATGTATAACTTTTCTTCAGACGGATATTCGTTTGAATAAAGAACTGTTTTTAGAGAATAAAAGACTCAAAAAAAAAACAATAAATTAGAGAAAGGGTTACATTTAAATGAAAATATATTTTAATCGATAAAAAATTAAGATTAAAGAGAAAAATAAAATTTTGTTTTAGAAATGATGTGAAGACTAACGACAGAACAAAAGCAAATAATTTCGATTTGAATGGAGAGCCCAACAAAACAGTGTCTGAAGAGTTAGAGAAGATTTGTTTGAAGAAAATAATATTTTTGATGTCAGACGACGTATTGGTTTTGTTGCACTTCATTAGAAACTTTTGCATTAATTATCACAAAAAACTCGAAGAATGAAAACGAAGAAAAGAGATTCAATTGTCATAAAGAAAAATAAAATAATTTTATTTTGAGTTTTTTGTCGATTTTGAAGTCAATATATAAGTCGTAAGCGTTAGACAGGATATGAAAAGTGTCTTCAATGGAATTTGGTTTTTGAATTGCGTTGATATTATCCATAGTTGACCTTACTCATTATAAGAATTGTAGTTTTTACCACTATTTACTGTATTTACACATAAAAAGGATTATAAGAATAATAAGAGAAAATCTCTTATTGTAATACGAAATCACAGGAAGAATGTTATAAAAGACTTATTGATAATACATATTATAGTAACGAAAATAATGTGACTGTAATTATCTGTTATTATAACTGATGTGAAGCCTATTATTAAAGATAGTTATGAAAAGTTAATCGCATTTATTAATAATAATAGAGAAGAAAAATGGGAAACAAAAAGAAACGGAAACTAAGAGACGACCAAAGAAGAGACTATTAGTATATGATTAGTGGTGTTAGTAGTACTCCCCCCGCCCTTATCAGTTCTCCGTCCAGGGCTCAAATAAAGTCTGGACAGCGGAAATGATAAGGAGACGAAGAGACCGATAGCACATTCATCACAAATGACAATATAAATGAAAAATTATTATTTAATACAATATTATTAATAATTTGTTTGCTTTTCATTAAATATTTAGAGTTTTTTCAACTCTTATTAAATGAGTCGATGTTTTAGTTTAGTCCCAAAATTTAAGTCTAACACAGAATTTAATCTGATTTTAAAGCGATTCTGAATTATAAATGATCTGAAAAACACAAACACGAAATGAGTCACAAAAATGCATTAATATATCGATTTATATACAAAATATTCACAAAGAAATGAAAGAAAGAGTGTATTAGAGTTCGCACAGAGAATTATAAAATAATCTTTTAGAGAAAGAGAGCCAAAGCGAGAGAGAGAGAGCGAGAGAGAGAGAGAGAGAGATGCAAAGGCAGAAAGAAAGCATTTTTTATCTGTACATCAGAGGCAACAAAAAATTTGTTGCAGATATCGGAGAACATTCTTAGAGTGGGAGAAATACAACAAAATAGTGCACAGAATAGAAGTGAATACATAAATATTTTGGTCACATTTCAAGCGTAAAAAAGTAATTTACCGTTTTTTCAAAACGACTTTAATCGCACAAAAACTTTTTTGACCATTAAAAGTAAGTGGAGTATATATGCGATCATTTTGTGCTGTGCGGTGTGACTGTGCATAGCGTTTGACCACTGACTCAATATATTGTAGATATTTTTCAATTGCGAACAGACGTGTTGAGAGTGAAAAGCAATTTTTGGTTTTGTAGATAACATATACTGTTATTATATTATCTTTTCTTCTCCAGCACTGGCTCTCAATTCTGGCTCTACTGTCGACCACTAGTGTTGCAATTTTATGGTTAAACAATCGAATCAAAATTGTAGGAATCAAATGCTTTTTTCTACTGAAAATCGTCAGCACATCACAGGTAGTATCACATTCTCGCAGATAGAGCACAGAGTCATACCATAGCACAGTCATAGCACAGCCATAACACAACTGGAGGAGAGAGAAGAGAAAAGAGAAGTGATGTGAAGAGAGAACAGAATTGAAAGCAGAATAGGAAGAGGGACAGAATTAATGGCCTTTTCTAGGCGTGTGTTGAGATGCGCTCTGAGATCAGTTCAGAATAATATCGATCGGTTGGGGCACAGGAGTTGAGAATTAAGGATTCAATAGCATTGAATGGCTCGAGTATAGCACTGGAATGCATTACAGGTAAATGAAGTTATAGTAGTTTTAGTGGAGACAAAAATTTGATTATATATCGCAATACAATAATAGACACAAAACCATCAAAAAATATTTTCCAATTTTCTTAATTAAATCAAAATATTTTCCATTTCTTTTGAATTCTTCTTAAATTAAATCTAATATCATATCATCCTTTGTTTCCACACAACTTATTCTGAGCCAAATTTTTTCGATTCCAAATGAAATCTCAATTAAATCAAGACTTCAATACTAACGCCTTTCATAAAACCAATTCTTTACAATTTTTTGGGAAATATTTCACTGAAAAATCGAAATAAAACGTATAAAAGGAATTATAATTAAATAATATTATAGGCTTACAGTCAGCCAAAGTCAGTTCAGACACATTTTGCACAACACAAGAGGCAAATAATTCCGATCAAAATAATTATTACAATAATTATTACTATTCATTGACCAAGGTGTATTTTCACATATCCATTACAATTATTTACAAAGATATTAACCATTTAATAATTATTCAGTTATTTTATATTATTTACAAATATGAGTACTCCTTATGGCTTATATGATTTTTGAATTTGTGTTAAAATGTACTAGTATATTAACATGAAATTCCTTTATTCTTACCGCTTATTTAATTCCTCGTAAATTATGGAAATCTCTATCATAAATGTTTGACTCAATATTAGACAATTTTTATGTAATTTTAATTAATTTCAATAATAGTATGGGAAATGGATTCCAGTACCTTCAGTACCTGGATTCACCAAGTTTCTTATTTTACTAAGCTTTAATTAAATTTATAATCGAAATATTCATAATTTATAAGGAATTCAATATAAAAAAAAGAGAAATAATTATGTGATGTTCTCTCCATTAGAAATGGAGAAGATTTGGAAAATAGAAAAAGAAATCAGACGTGATTTGACTCATACCTCACAGTTTATGGTATTAACTGCACTTAAATGATAGAAAAGTGAGTGCAGAATGAGATACAAGAAATGTTACTTTTGTTTCAGTGAATAGATAACAAAAAAGTCTAACAAACAATGATATAGTACTGCAGTAATAAAAAAAATATAATAATAATAAATCACTAAAAACTCCTTCAAATCGACTTTAGTTTTCCACTAAAATAATACATTTTCTGCTCTATTTTCCCTAATATATAATCTCAGGGATGAGTAAACTACCCAACTCTAGCAAGGGGTTTTTTGTAAAATATCTCTTTCTGAGAGAAACCGAAAATATAGTGCAAAACCCCCTTCAATATTAGACATCCCTATATAAGATATATGTCTATTTAAAAAATCATCGAAAACATTGAATTCGGCACAAAATCTTAAGTTTTGTTTGCATTTAATAATTTGAAAAGTAATGGTTTCAGATCTTATTTAAAGTTATATATATATATTAAGTATATAAAACTTATATATACTTGGTCATTTTTATGAAGCGATCAATAGATCGGTAAATTTGTGAACACTTTTCGATAAATTTGAGTCAATTTAATGTTAAGACTGAAAAATAATTGATTCTTATTTTAATAGTAAAACTATGAAAGTGTTTGGAAATCCTTTAAATCAAATGATAACCGGAATGTATCTCCGCTTCGATGGCTTTCAAATTGGATTTAAATTTTGGCGAAAATCTCTGAAATTCTATTTAAAACTTTTTGTGATCCGTTGTATTGTATGTCTAAAAGTTAGTCATTCATTAAAAATTAATGTTTTATTAGAACCCAAACTGTAATTATTTTAGGTTTTATTTCGGGGATAAAACTAAACAATTTTCTAATGAATTCTAATTTAAGACCAATTTTTTTGTTTTTCTCAATTATTTTGTTGTTTTCCTCAAAATAGAGTTTAGGAATCTTTGCTTTCATTCAAAGCTCTCAAAAGAAAGGATAATATAAATGCAATCAATGGATGTCTCATAAAATTTTCATATTATTGGCAAAAATAAAGAGAACTGAAAGCAATTGGTGTTCATTAGGCGAATGCGTGACGTGTTATGAGATTTTCATTTCATGTAATCCGCAAATGGAAACATTAAAGATGTCGGCCATCGAACTAAATCCATGGTCGACCTCATCCACTGAACATTGAGATCAAGTAATGCCTACTCTGTATTCCCATCACAACACTATTACTGAGAAAATCAGTGATTAATAATTTTGAGTCAATTATTATTAGAATTTCATTTCGAAATCAATTGAATTTAAAGTCAAATTCATCAGTGGTTTAACGTTTTCGATATATACGTCTCCAGAAGAAGACAAACATAGAATTTATGGCCAATAGTTTCAGTAATGACATAATAAATTTTTTGGGGTCTTATGTGTCGCGTCTTAGTCTTTTCGTGCGCTTTATTTTCAATGAAATGTCTTATATTAAGTCTATGAATGGAATCTATAATCAGATCTATTTGTGAACACTTTTCTCATCAAATAATAGAGTCTTTGAGTCGTATTTTTCTTCCAACAAAAGAAAGAGAAAAAAATAGTGAGAAATAGTCCCACAAATTAAATGAAGACCGACTAAAGCCTATGTTTCCGCTCTTTTTGACTTTAAATAATGAATTTCAATAACAAAATGACACATTTCTCTGGTAAAGGCATACCATAACTGTTCCGTTGATTAATGACATTCATTGATCTTAATTTAAAATTCAATTTCAACCAAAAATAGATTTGGCTAGATGGATTTCATTTTTTGATCCCACATTCAAATTGTTTATAATTTATGAATTTCTGAACTTTAAAATTACTTTCAAAATTAATTGATCTAGTTCCATTTAACGGGCACACATGAAATACCTTTAAACTTGAAAAATGACAAAATTATCAGAAAATTTGACATTCGATACAAAATATGTTTTTATTAAATGATTAAAAGTCTTAAATGTTTACATATTTTAAGCAAATATTCAAAAATTGTATTTAATTTTAAAAACTTCTTTTGAGTGAAAATATATTTTAAGTTTAAGAATATTTGATGTTTTCTCATATAATAAATAATTTTCAATATTTTCTTCTCTTTTTAAAAATAAATATTGATTTTAAAAACGAAACGCGGATTCAAAACATGAATCAGAAGTGAATTCTCTCTTTAGATGTGTCTTAGGATTGGTTTAAATCAAACATTCAAATCATTTTTAGAAAAAAGTGAAATCAAAACTCAACTTATGTTTAAGAACTGAAACGTCTGAAAGAAAATCAATTTCTATCTAAAAAAATATATTTGAATAATAAATTGAGGCATAAAAATTGAATTATCAGTGAAATAGAGAGAAAAGATATCAGACAAATGTCAATAAGAAAGGTTTAGCCGACAGACTCCTAAAACTCATTTCTTTGGTCCACAAATATTCTGAGAAAAGCTGTTATTCTGTTTGCAAATCATTGACTTTATTGGCAAAACAAGAATTGATTTCAGTTGTAATTTATTCGACTCTTAATTGAAAATTGTCTGAAACTCATTTGTTTGTGAGTTTCGAATTGAAATCATTTAAATTATTTTAATTTCAATTTTAAATAATAGTCTTCAGTAATGACTATTCGACAGATGATATCGATTTGACTCAAAACTAATGACAACTATTTTGTAGTTTTATTTACAAAAATGAGAAAATCTTTTTTCGAGTTTACAAAAAGAGAGGAATAATTGATTAAACTTTTGATCTAATGATTCATTCGGTGTATAATAGACTTGAATAATGGCTTTTAGTTTCATTAGTTGTATAAATAAATAGCAGTCTTTTCGGTAACAATTAATCACCAAAAATATTGTATAGATTTCTAAACAGAATAATAAAGAGCTGACAAACAGATCATAAATGCGCTGATCATTAAAATCATCAAAATTTTGATTTCCAGCCGAAATACTTTTGGATATAATGTAACCATCGCTGAGAAACTGAAAATAGTTTTGACGAAAATAAATAATCAGTTTTTGATTCTCTTCTATTCTATGAAAATGTTAGACATTTGAATAATGATTGCCTAAACTGAACAACAAATCTGATGCTAACAAATGAATTAAACAAAATAATGTGATATCTGTCACATAAAATCAGATCATTAGAGTCAATGAATGGCACAGCTTTTGATGTCCAATAAATTAGCATATTTTCAATTAAACGTTTCCATAATATAATTGAAATTAAAATCATTTCATTTTTATTCCGAAAATCAGTTTATTCTTAAATGAATTCATAAATAATTTAATATTAGAAAATCACAAAAACTCATTCAAACTCACGTACTTACATATATAAACCAGCAAAATCTGAAACCATTTTTTCCAAATATTGATTAGTTTCTTTTCAAAGAAAAAAAATCAAATTTCTTTGGGTAGTCATCGAGGAAATGCACATTCAATTCAAATGAATTAAATAAGAGTTAATTAATTCGATAAAATGTTAATTTCTTCGCTATAATTATCAAAAAAATATTCATATTATAAGAGAATACATCAGAAAAGTGTGTCTTCACTGAAATTATATTAATATTTTGATTCCAATAAATAAATCAAATATTAGTTATGTCTGAGGGCTTAAAACAACATTAAATAAGAAAATATTTTTAAATCTTTTTTCATATGATATGGGTTTGACTGTAAGGCACGGATCAAAAGAAACTGAAAAAAGAAATATTTTTAAAATTTAATCACTTTTAGTATGACTTATAATTTGATGGATAACACCAACGAATTTTAAAAAGGAATGACTTTTTAAATAAATAATTTAAAAATAAAAAATAGTTTATTATTTATAAATTAATTTCTCCACAAAAGACATGTCTCACAGTTTCAATAGAAGGCAAACTTTACTGAATTTTTCGGATTAGTTTCAAAATAAGCTTTTCTTGTAATTTGATTTTTGCCTCAAAAACAGAATTTTGGTTAATAAGAGAGCAAACAATTTCCTCATTGACTAATGTGTGCGAATGACACCAAATGATATATTTTTGGTCGCATTCATCAACTTTTATAAATAATTATTAATATGAAAAATGTCTAAAAAACAGCCCATGTTTTTAGATTAGTCCCATTTTTTAGAAAAACATTCATGTTTTAACTCATTTTCTAAATTATAATTTTAAAAAAAATTTCAATTAACTGACGAAACAAATGATTCAATTATGAGAAAAAGATTCAGTAAATTCAAAGTTGAGTTTATATTTAAAAATTATTAAATAATATACTAATAATGAGTTCTTTCAAATTGAATTTGAAATGTGTTTGAAAATGAGATAGGACATATAACTCTTATGACATATAACTGTTGGTTTGATTTCACTATAGAATGCATTGGAATTCAAATTGATTTTGAGATTGAGATCGAAAGCGACAAATTCTGTGAAGTGAATACATTTTAACATTTCTTACTTAACATTTGAGTGCATTCGTCCCAAAAATGAAACACAATTCCAGTCTTTTTCTATACATGTTTTGATTGAAACGTAAAAATACAAAATTTTCTTCGTTTCCCTTTCGTTAGGAATGAGTTTATACGTATGGCCTTAGAATGGGTTCACAAATCTCAAGGGATATTCAAATTGAGGACAAACAGAATCCGAGTTACGCAAAGAGTTTAAGAAAAAAAATTACCAAATTTACTTTTGTGTGTTTGTGTGAATATCGCGATTATTGTGTTCTCAGAGAAAATATAAATAAAAACTGTCTCTCATTGTAAGTGATTTTGCATGTATTGACTCATTTTGGGGAATTGCCATCAGAGACAAAGAAGCATTGATTTTGTCTTTTGTCCTCTTTTTTCGTGTCATTGAATACGAAGAAAAGCACGACTCACACGATTCACACCATTTTTCTGGGCTTTTATTTATCTCTTTTAATATCTTTTCTGATCAATCATTTCAATCATATCAAAAGTTAATCATTTCTTCACTTCATTTCTCGTCTAAAGTTATGTCTATTTTATTAAAACTTTTGATGGATTTATAGTTTGATAATCACTTATAAATTCTATGAAATATTCTCTCCATAAAAATAACTGTCGTTAAGCATAAAAGTCTATTTACTCAAACTTGTAAATCTTGCAAAAGTTCATTGGATATCCTTGAAAGTTACATGGTTATATCTGAATAAATGTATATTCAATATTATATAAATTTATCTAAATGTTGGTAAAACTTGTTTCTAGGTCAAAAATTTATAGTGATTTCCTAACAACTTTTTTATGGTATCAAACCATGAATCAGAGAAATTTACAACAATCTATAACTTAATGGTAATTCTCTTGGAAAAGGTTAAGAAAATGATCAATAAACTGGTCATAAATAAAGGAACGACTGAACACTTCTTATAACAAATAATATATTTTCTTTCATTCATTTTGATTAATAAAAATGTGTTCAACGAATGAATGAATCAATGAATGAATGAATGAAAATATTAAACGATTGATATATTGACGAAAGCATTAAATTTTATTTGTTTAGACGAAAAAACCACTAAAAAACGCAAACACTTCTCAGTTATCACAAGTCGTTGACATTGACTTCTCATCATTGCATACATTGTATTACATTTGAATTGATGTCAAACCAATAAATATTATTTAATCAGAATTTTAAGCTAAAAATTAAAACCTTTAATAATGTCCGCTATTTTTAGTGTAATTTAGATAAAGACTACATAAAAATAGCTAAAAATCAATGATATTTTCTGACTAAACATTAAATAAATGTAATTCAATACAAAAGGGAAACTTTGACTCAAATTTCAACACATTTTTATTCCTTTTTATGTCTGGTTTTTTGTAATTATGAACCAAAATATTAGCTGAAGTAATATATTTGGATTAACTCACTATTGATTGCTTTAAATGTCAAATAAAAAGGTGGAGACAATCCAATGATTACTCAATCGTCAAATCAAAAAGTATTAAAAATAGCTAATATAGACTCTTCAGTACTTCTAAGAGAAGTGATATGTTTTGTCACTACTTTTATACATAAAAGCCATTTCTCCCTCAGATTTGTATCTCTTTACAACATTTGAGTTAAACTTTTATTCTTCGGATTTAGTGATTTTGAGTGTATTTTTTTGGCGAATTAATAAGAAATGAATGTTAGGAATAGAAAAAAGTATTTCATTTTGTGTCTAATGATTGCGTAAAAATCCTAATCCCAGAGCTATGTATAAAAATTAAATGAAAGAAACACATAAAATGCATCAGTTTTTAGACTCAAACTATCAATTTGTGAAATGACTAATCAGATAATTAACCGGAAAAAAGAAAGAAAAATCAATTTTCACGCATTGGTATAATCTCACCAGAATAACAATCAGTTGAGGAAAATGGTTGGCTTTACTGCAAAACACCAGACATTTGATACAAAGTAAACCTCAACTTTAAATTGTACTCATAATCACTCGTTTTCGCAGTTATACTCTTCATTAGTGATTAGCTTTTGTTTAGTTTCAGAGTTTGGTTTCAGTTTTGTTGTTCTTTTAGCCGACATTATTGTAGTTCCAATTAAATAAATCTAAACAATGGGTTCTTTCCCTTAAAATTAAGATTTCATAATAATATTAAAAATATTTATTAATATCAGTAGAAATAAGGAGTGGGACTATAAAAATGAAAGATGTATTGTATGTAATGCATGTTTAATGATCGATGATTTCTATTGGAAACTATTTAGCATTTAAGCGATGGTGTGTCACAACAGATATGCCTAAAATATAAGCCCAACAATAGTTAAGTGATTCATGTATTTCTTATACATTTATGTATTTTACGCTATTCTTTCCATATCTCAGTCTCTCTTTTTTTCATTCTTTTCAGTTTTTTTGTTATTGTGATTAAAATTCAAAAATTTTAAAACGAATTAATGTTGACTTCGATCTGAGTTTTGACTCAACTCTTATTTCTGAGTTTCAAATACATGTATATATCGTTTTATGTCTAAAAATTATTGGAGTATATTAAGAGAAAAGTGTTTTCTTCAGTTTATTTAAAATTGAAAAATAAAAATAGAAGAAATCCATAATTATTATGATTTTGTTGTGTACTTTTGCAACACTCTTGCAAAACTCATTTTAAGTAGAATAGAATAAAATTTGTTAAATGAAAAAAATGATCGAAATTTTCTCCGAACGGAATAAATATTTGTGAATCAAATGAATGAAAACATTTTTGTGGGGCTTTTGAATGAGATTTACTCCAAAATTGTATAAAAAATGGTGAATATTATTCGCTTATTTCCATATTAAGAGTAATATTATAGGAATTCTCCGAAAGAATTCCCTTTTTTTTGATGATTTGCTTTGGATTTTGAGCTCATTTGTAATAATCGTTTAGTAAATGACAAAATCGTGAAAATACTCATAAAATACAGAATTTTCTTTTTGGAGAAACACTACAGACATGTTCTGAAAAGAAAATTCAATTTATGAATACAAACAAATAATATAATTCCAGGTTTGCAATGAAACTTTCATAACTAATATCTCATAAAACTCTACTATTTTTGTCATAAAACTAATCAAATTTCAAAGAGAAATATAAAAATATGGCGAATAAGTTATGCCAATAAAATATATCTGAATGTATGGAATATTTATAAAAAGAAGTTATAACACAAATATATATATATATTATATGAAGAGCTGATCTGAAAATGGGATAACAACATAAAAGTAGAGCCGAAATTCATTGCCATAATATGGAGGCAAAGAACGAGTGCACACAAGTATTCAATATTAGCTCAGAATATGAGATAACGGAACGGAAAATAAGCAAAATTTTCCTCTATTTATATGTAATGTTCACAATATGTGAAGAAATATGTTATGCATTGATGACGATTGTGTTGCAACTCATTATCGCATCCCTTTCTTCTTAAAGATATCCACAGAAATTGAGTGAAACCTTCACTTTTCTATTGATATCTATGAGAAGCGCTTCTCTTCGTTCACATCATTTCTTAGTCATTGCATTGGCATAAAAAACAAATTCTGTGCACAAATTCTGTGCTCTCTTTTACTCTGCAATATATAATTCATGTATTGAATGCCTGCAGACTTACGATTATTTCTGAGAAACCAAATGAACCGAAACTGAGGTACGACTGGGACTCATGTATTAATAAACAAATTGCTTGCAAGAGAACAACCTTTCATCAGTTTTATTAGACACATGTGTTTGCAAAACAACCTAGAATATAACCTGGAATATTCCCTGAACTATCAACTTTTTCATAGCAAACAAACCTAATGTAATGGCTTTCAGTTACTTCTGTATAATAAACAGATCCCAAAAAATTCACTTCTCATCAAAAATATTATACAAATTTTCATTAGAAATGAAACACAAATTAAATATTTGAATAAATGAATAAAACAAAAGAATAAGAAATTCAAGAAATTATTTTGAATTAACTCTGAAAATACTTCAATATTTTTCACATTATATTTTCATAAAAATCATTAAACACTAATTTATTCCTAATATTTATAAAAATAAATATTAAATAACTAGATAAAATTAAAACATAACCAGAATAGATTTAGGGATTGTAGTATTTTTTTTTGATAAAAGGGTTGGACTGTATTTCTTTGACAGGAAAGCCGACATTCGTTCAGTTTTGGATAAATTGAAGTTTGTTTACACTTTTTTTTTCTAATTTTCAGTTATATTAATGGGAAAAGATTTGCTTCGGATCTGATATTCAGAGCACTTATTTTGCGTTTCATATTTGCGAAAATAAGTCGTATTTGAAAGCATTTAGAAATTGATTTCTTCCGTTAAATGAGTTCAAAAGTTTACTGATGTTTGAATAATTCAATTGAATCGACTTTTTCTTAAGTTATTAAATACAATTGAATTTCAGCGATTCAGTCGAATCATGAAATTTAAGTTTTTATTCAATTGTTTTCTTTTAATTCTTGATTTTCTCCATTTTATTAAATTTTTGTGTAAAGAAACAGAACTCAAAATTTTATAATTTCTCAAAACTTTTCTCTTCAAATGTTTTCTCTTCTTTTTTTGGATTAAAGTTTGAAAGAAAAAACAAGAAAACTATAAGAAATAAAATTTCGATTGAATTAAACTGCAATTGAATTAAGATTTAATGAGTCGATGATTTTGTTTTGTTTTGTCTCAAAAGTCAACCGAAAGAAACTAAGAATCAAATGCTTATGGAATCGTTTTTTAAGTTTAAGTAATTCTAAGATATATTTATTTTTGTTAAACATTTCAGAAACAATAATAACATTTTTTCAGTCATTGATTTTGAATTATAAACATTCGCTTCTCTTAAATGGCATTTGATTTATGATTATTACAAATATTTATCAAATTTATGGCTCAAATCAATGATTTTAATATTCATTTAATAAAACGTGTGATATATGGCCAACAAAAAGCAAATCTCCGAAAGCAATGAAATCCATATCATTATTATATTTGTTTAGCGCTTATTTGTAACTAATATTAAGATTAATATAAAAATGAAGATAAGAGTTCTCTCTTGTGTTGATCTGAACGGCACTAAAATTTTATATGCATTTCAAATATTTCTATCGAAAACTGCTTTCTATTAGTTTTGATGCCTTTTTGAGCGCAAATAACTTATAGATATATATAACATACCTTTCACGAAGAGTGGCCCATATTTTTCGCCTGAATCTCATCTCTTTTTCTTTCCTCCAAAGCTTTTGAAATCTAAAGAAAATTTTGATTTTTTTATGAAGACATCTCTGCAAAGAAAAAGATGAAAAATTGATCTCAAATTCCTGGAATTGTTCCGATAGTAAGGATAATGTTTTGATCGAAATATTATCACAATTTAGAGTAAATTCAACTCTAATTCAACAGAAAAAATATATTTTTACGATTTATTGTATTTTATAGTTAAGACTAGAAAACGATATTTGGTTCACAAAAACCGATAATTTGTAGACAAAAACAAAATTCAAATAATATTTTGAATTCAATGTTTGAGAATAGCATTTGATATTAGTTAACATCTGTCGCATCAGTTGACAAAAAAGTGAACGCCAACCAAAAGCTCCATAAACATTGAATCATCTGTCCGTTACATATATTGTGTTATTGGACAGTCCAAACTCTGGCACAGCATATCCAGACAGTATTGCTTCTAATATGCATTTATTCTGGCCCTCTCGCTCTCTCTTCTGACGCAATGAATAGTTTTTTGCTGATAATCTATAAGTGAGAACTGATTGTAAAACACCCGGCTTATGACTATGTGCTTATGGCTGTATGCTTATGTCTGCACTTAGGTCTGTGCTTAGGGTCTATGGTTTATATGTTATGTTTGTAAGCTATAACTCCATTCCATTCCCCACTAAAAATCAATGCTTTCATTAGTGTTTAATAATATTTTATTGAATTTAGTATTTAATCAAAAACTATCGATAATTAGAGTTTATTATAGAATATATGATAAAAGTATTTTAATTTAGTGTCAAATGCAGTGATTTTGTGTCAACTGTCAGACATAGAGAGCAAACATATGGATGTTATAATCAATAATCGTATTATACAAACACAACAGTTATGCATGAATTGATCAAATGGTGTAAAATTGCAAAATATATATGAGTTTTGGTGCGAATCCGTAATTATCTGTAAGTTTTGAGGAAAAAATTTTTGATGGATTGTTAATAATAAAATACAACACATATTCTCAATATATAGTAATATATGAGTTTTTATATATTTTCAGGTGAATTATATTGAATCGACGGCACATACTGTGAGCAGAAAAGAGTAATGTATCACATATTATGTGAAGTCTGCAGAATGTATTGGCACGCATTGAAAAACCCGAACCACTCTTTGCGAATGCCTTACATTATATTCTGGCTATCGATCGATGAAAATGCAATTCTCTTATACTCCACTCTTTCTAATAATAAACACAGTGAACACCCGACACATTCTAAACAGCAAAACGTTACTCTCTCTCTCTCTCTCTCTCTCTCTCTCTCTCTCTCTCTCTCTCTCTCTCTCTCTCTCTCTCTCCCTCCCTCTCTCTCTCCCTCTCTCCCCACTCACTTCATTCTATCGCTTTCGTCTATTCGTTGGATGGGTTTAGCACTGGTATAGCACTGGTATACAGCAGTCGTTCTCATAACAGAACTGCAGAGCATATTGTGTTGGCCTCTAATACTCAATACAAGAATTGATGTTCTCCTCATTTTTTATTCACTTCTTAGTCTCACACTTATTGCCAGATCTATGCCTATGTTGTGACGCATGACTATTATTTGTGTGATCACTATTATATGGGGCCATACTTTTGGACCCATCACTCAATAATTATCAATAAAAATCAGTTTAATCTCATATAGAATTGTCTTTAAATATATATTTTAAAAGAAAAATATTTTTTTGAATTAAAGCAGTTTTTGATTAAATTGAGATGAGATTAGAAGCGATGGTTTCATTCATCCATCGTTTCATTAGAGCGTTGATTGAAATAACTGTATTCCAGTTCTAATGTGACCTCAAATTATTTCAAGCATTTGTCGTATGAGAAAAGAGTAGAAATGTCTTATAAATACATTCTATGTCTTATAATGTGATTGTCTTTATATCGCAAACTCTATTCACTACTCAAACGGTTCGATAGTTTTCTGAGTCAAATCAGTGCCACTGAGTTAACCCCAAAACTCAAATTCAATGCTTTTCTTTGTATATAAGAATTTCATAAAATAAAACAAAGAAATTGATTTTTTATGACATTAGTTAAACTTAGGACCAAATTTAGGTCACAATCGATACTCGTCTGTAAATAACATTCAATTGATTTAATCAATTGATTAACAGAACTATACCTCATTCCCAAAATTAGTGAATTTAATGATCAAGTGATAAAGTGATCAAGGACATACCCATAAGAGCAATCACTCATCACTTAGCAATTTAATCAAAATATTAAGGGCTATACAAGATATTTATATCATTTGCTTAGTATATAATTTTAAAAGCACACCTTGCTCATTTAATATTCAAATAAATGTGTTAATTACCTTTGTTTATAAGCTCTTTATTTATGTGTCCAAGGTGGTATATACATCAGCTAAAAAATTTAGTCAAAAGTTAATTTAATTAAAGGTATAACTTATATTTAAGTTAACAATAGATTAGTTTATAATAAGTTTTTGTTATAACAAATAATTTGGTTTTTAATAATCGATTATATATTAAGTGAATCACAAGTTATTGGTTTAAATTTTTTAATTAATTTGAATTTAATCCAAATTTTAGAATATTTTAATAATTTCGATTAAATAATGATTATTAAAAAAAAAGTGAGTAATGAGCAAGTTCATTTTGAAATATTATAATCATTGGTGATTTACTGGTGAATCAATGAATTGCTCCCAAGATTTTATAAATTAATTAATTATTTATTTATTTACTCAGATTTGCATAATATTAATGTTAGAAACAGTTCTTAAAACTTGTTAAATGTTTAGAAATTGCTTCGAGGAATGTTTGAATCGATAAAACTAATTAAAATTTTTATGAAATATTACTCTATTATACCGTTCTTTCGAGTGAAACGTTCAAACACTGGAAAACATAAACTCATTTTCAGTTTATCTTAAAATAAAGTATTGGAAACTCTTTTGATTTTTAAAACTTAATTATTTACTTACATTCCATTTATTCAATTAAACATGGACAAATACAAATATCTTTAGCAAAAGAGCATATTTTTCTTCTTATAAAATTCATTTATAACTAAACTATTAGCGAGTAATGCAATTTTGATCATGGTAATTTAATCGTTTATTTGATCATTTCTATAATTTTAGCATTTTATATCTTGCTCATTTGTAATTTTATTAGTAGAAATCTAACAAAAATATGGGTTTTCCTAAACCTGGACATTGAGTAATGCAAGAAATGAGTCAATATTAGTGATCATAAAACTAAAAATTGAAATAAAATCGATTAGAATTTGTGCTACAATTGTATCAATCAATCAAACGTTGGATTCTTTTTTATTTGAGTCGATTCTTATTTCCATTTTAGTTAAGACTAAAACAAATGAACGAATCGATTGAATTTGACTTAAATGTAGTTTTTGTCTGAAACTATTTTCGAGCTAAAAATCAAACTAATGGTATCTAACGGTAGCCAAAGGTTTCTGCGGACATATTTCCCTCGAATTTGATTAAATGTTGGACTCATCCAAAAACCCCTTCTTATTGTCGGTCACTGTTTAAACTTAATATTGATTTATCTTTTCTTAAAGCGATTGCATATCCGGTGTTGAAGTGTTATCAAATTGAATGCATTTTAACGGAAATACTCTTCAAATAAACTAAACTGTAATTCGATTCTTTGTTTTCCGAATCACTTCGAAAAATATCTGAATTCATTGATTCGTTAATCAATAATAACAGAAGTTTAGATGAGAACAACTCTGAGTCTCCATTAAAATAAGCTGACGATCACTAATACCATTAGTATATTAAGTGTAAAAACAATAGACAAGAGAGGGTTAAATTTACCCTTTCATAAGAGCTAAGGGATGACTAACCAAAATGAAAGAAACAAAGGGGAGAAAAATCTATGTATTCCCAAATAATATGCTGAGCGCCGACTGGAATCCAATAACTAAAATATCGCTGAAATTCTAACTAAAGATCCGTCGAATAAATGTTTGGCTTTCAATCAATGATATTATACTTTGATTGAGGATAAGTAAAATGTTCAGAACTGAGAACATTGATTGGGTGTGACTTACAATTAAATCGTAATCACTCTTCAATAAAACCGGGATTTAAATCATAAAAATATATATTATTATAACAAATATTTTGTTAATAATTACTTCATAAGAATGAAAATATTTAGTAAATTAAACGGAACCAAAAAATATATTATGAAAGGGAGGGTTGGAATGAATGAATTGCACTAATGTCTCGTCGGTAATGCCTATCGCTTAACATTCTGTGCCCACTCTTTTCCACTCATAAGATGGAAAGTTAAGAAATAATAGGAATTTTATGAGAGAATTAAATTTCATAAAATGAAATAAAGTTTCAAAATATATAGAATTGTTTTAATTGAAAATTATTTTTATTAACATTTTCGCTGGAAATCAATTCGAGGCTAATTTGTTTGTATTTAATCTCATAATAGTATTAAACAAATATTTTTCTTTTCAATTTGTTTAATAGTTTTTTATGATATCGAAGGAAATTAGTCTAAAATTGATTAAATCCAAGTGAAAACAGATAAGCTCTCAGAGTACAGATAGAAGATGAGAGATCACTTTAATTTATTGCTCTCTCTCTCTCTCTCTCTCTCTCTCTCTCTCTCTCTCTCTC
>JAQIXI010000787.1:0-18345 GCA_034700165.1 Galumnidae sp. Gr-Ori-00277 | reverse complement strand
CTCTCTCTCTCTCACTCACTCTCACACACACTCACTCACTCACACACACACACACACACACACACACACACACACAAACTGACGGAAAATTGCGATTTAAGTAATTTTAGACTAATTCGCAAAACTCACGGATAGAGAGAACCCAAAAGTAATTTATTTAGAAAATGAAATAAATAGTTATAACAATATTATTGTATTACTATATTAATGAACTGAATGTTTATTTATGGATATTTTGTTTTTTCGAAAAATAACAAATTATTATGAAATATGAATATGATTTACGTCGACCCACAATGAATGCATTCATTGACTCATTAGATAATAATAGGCTTTAGAGTAATGAGGCGGTGGTGGCCTCCACTCCACTCTGAGGGTGCATATTGTCTATGTCTCAACTGTTATTCCCCATCCGCTAAATATATAATTTTTTATTTAATTAATTTTTTATCTCATTTTTGCCAGAATTAGATATCCTTTCGTTAGAGATATTCTCTGAAGAAATCAAAAATATTAAAAACTCAGTCATAAGTCATATGAGAAAAGTTTTTGTTTTCGGAGATTACAAATAGCGAAGTGTTTGGTAAACATAGAGAGCACTTCGACTGACAATTCTTTTAAAATCTTTTGTTTAGAACTTTTCTTTTTTTTCATTTGTGTTCAGTAGTCAGCGATAAAACACTAAAAACACTAAAAAGAATTGTCTCTAAAATTTGAGGAAAAAATTTATTTTATTGCAAACAATTATTTTTTTTAGTATTATTTTGATTATCCATTTGAGTGAATCACGTATTTTGCAGTCAAAAAGTTTAAATAAACACTAAAAACTAAAATGAATTTTTTTTCGGGTCCTCTGAATAGTTTTGTTTTATAGTCAGTGTTTTGGTTTCTTCTTTGATGTGCTCAGAATAAGGCATATAATTCAATAAAAAAAAATTTATTCACAGTTTATGAGTGAATTAGTCCTTTGGATTGATTTGTCTGTTGGACTGATTCTTGTATTCTGTAAATCAAATGCTGAGCTAATCATACGGTGACTGCACTTTATTTTCTATTCCACTCAAATTATTTGACTATTTTTATATTATTTCTTCACTCTTTGAACGCCACTATTTTCCGCTTAAGTTTTTTTATATATGATTTTCTTCTTTGGAACTCTTTATGGTATATCGATTGGACAGATATTTTGTGAACCTTATGTCAAATGCTTGCCATTAATCTTCGCTCTTATTATATATGGACTGCACTTCACTCTATTTCAATATTTGATGAATTCTTGGCTCCCGATTATTATATCGGAACACAAGTGAAGAGAAAAATCTAAAATATAGTTAAACTTATTATTATTATATGATATATAAATCTTAGGCAACACTTCTAAGTTGAGTCCGACTCTTCGCTCGATAATCATTGCACTCGAAAAATACATTCTGGGTTTAGATATAATATTGATTGAATTTTTGCCATAATTTAATTTTCTCTAATGTTTACAAAAGTCTCTTCTTTTTTCTCATTTCTTTTGATAATTTCATAAAACAAAAAAAGATTTCTTTTGGAGAAAAATATTTGTATTTATCTTTGGATACAATGGAGTTCTCATAAATTTTATATTTCTTCTTCTTTTATGAATAAGAGATGAAAACAAATAATAGTAGAAAATGAAATGAATATATCAAATGAAATATGTTTTCCGTAATAATAAGGTATCAAATATTCTGTTAATGTTTTCGTCAGGTTTTGCTTTTTTATTCAAAAAAAAAAATCTTTATTTTAATGATTATTTTGATGGCGAGCGTCAAATGGGAATACTTTTTGCTTTACTCTTCATTGCGTTTAACTAAAGTCGATAAAAAGTCATTTGATTATTCATAAAATGAACACATTTTAGTAGTCAATAGGTTAAGTTATCTTTTACATAATACCTTGGTTATAATAATCTTATTATAGTTTGGAAAAATGGAAGATATGTTTTGAATTGAATTCGTGACCGATAACTAAGTTATAAGAGTATATAAATTGATTTAATAGCCGTTGCAAACAAACTATAACTATATTTATTGTTCCCTAGAATAATGGTTGCAGTTTTCGCTCGGATCTGATCAGTGAACTCAAGCAGTAAACTAAATTGTTGTTCAAATAAAGGCTTATTTTATTGATTTTGTCAAAACGAGAAGTTTTTCTTTCGCCTTAAATTTGAACGCTTTTTATCTTAAACTTTATTTGAAACTTTGATTTCAGTTGTTTTTCAAAATTTAATTAAATATTTAATTATTTGCAAATATATTACTCGAAATAAGAAGTTCTTCGATAAGATATGTGAAAATCTCTGCAGAAAAAAAGGACTGGATATTTGATTTTGTAGACTAATTGCGAATTTTGTCGTTATTTGGTTCAAAGAATCACTGCTTCGAACCAAACGGTATTGAATTGAAGCCCAAAATGAGCTTAACTTAAGTCTTGAAATGAGACACGAAATTGAATACAAGAGAAGACATAAACGAAGCATAAAAACAGACTAAATATAACTTAAGCCAAAAATAACTTTTTTTATACCGAAGGATATCAACAAAAATAATATTAAATGAAAAAAAATATTTTTTGATACGAATGTCAATTGAAATACTTTTTGCTGAACAAACTCTGAAAAAACTAAAGGAATTGCTTTAATATCTTATTATTGAAAGACTCCATTTCGAATAGAATAGTCTTGGAAATACTGCTTTCTATCTAAAAGATTAATAATCTTGGGAGTTTCATTTTGGATGAGTGTTAAGACCTAAAACAACAACAAAATATTCCAATTGAATATGTAATGAATTCTGGGCTAAAAAGCATATTAATCATCAATTGACTGAATATTTCATCTTTTTTTGAAAACTAATTTCACCCAAAATTTCGTTTATTTTCTAGAAAACCAAAAGAAAACGTTTGAGTGAAGAGAAAATTAAGATTAATTTCAGTGTGAAATTCGTCACTTCAGGAATGATTACTTCGTTTTTATAGAGTTTTTAAGTTTAATTTTAGATTCGTATCGGAGTTTTCAAATTCAAAGTTTTAAAATTTTTAGTCAAAATGAATGAACAGAAAAGAGTTTTTAAATGAAATATATTGTGAATAAGGAATTGCTATAACTCTTATACATGAGTTGTTCTGTCGCTTCGATTTGATGAATGATTTTCTATTACATGTTTCGCAACGAATGTAGGCTTTGAATTGACTCAGAATTTGATTTAATAAGAAGTTCTGTTTTCAATTTATTCAATCGGAATGAAAATTGCTTTCTATGAGACTTTGTGTCTAAACTCGTTTAATAGAAGCAAACAATTTTGAATTAATGATTTATGTGCGAGAATTTGGCCTCTAATCAAATTTCAATGGCTTCTGATAGCCTATCACTGGCTCTACTGATTGCTATTCTTCAGTCAAACAAACGATAGGCTCTACTTTTTCAAAGCCATTAACTTATTTTGAATTTCGATGCGTAAGAAAAATCGGTGGAAATCTATGAGAAAACATAAGACCTCTTCGAAGGCATTCAGTCATCGATTTAATGGCAAAAAATGTTCTGAATTTTTATTACCGAAACTCATCTCTTTGGGAGTGCTTTTGGGCTCATATGAAGTACAGCACATCCTTTAAACGTTAAAAACTGAAACATATCAGACCAGAAATGAAGGCATAGAATAGTGAATGGCGTGAATCCATTGAACAAACATAAGTCTTTACCTGTGCTTTACTGCCAATCCATTGCATAAGTCTTATGCTCTTCAAAATATAACTCATTTTTGTATCAGTTCTCCGCTTATCTATATTTTCAAGTTTTCTTTCTCTGTTTCTTTGGTAACCAAAAAGATCTTAATTCTTGTCATATCATTGAATGAAACCAATTCTCATCTCTCATATCAATGGATATAATAATCTTCAAAAATCGATGCCATTATTCTCTCTCTCTCTCTCTGTTAGACCTCTTTTATCATATATTTCTGGTTTTGTTTTCTTTTCATTTCACTAATTTATGTCAGTCTTTATACTCTTAAATCCAAAAGACTCTGGAATTGTATATCACTATAAATATGAGTATATTTTCAAAAGAAAAGATTATTTTAGACCTGGGATCAAAACAAATCAGATCCTTTTTTGCTAAGTATTAGTTTAATGAGTAATTTTAGACTTGTTTTGAAAAATTGAAAAAAATCCAAATCTTTAACATCGCATAAAACATATCCTTTGGATTTGTTTTTTGAAATTAAATTCTTTGTTAATAATAACTAAAAAAAAATCATTTCCTTTGATTTGTTTAACTATGGATTTGATTACAAAAAGATTGTCTTATATTTTATTTGATTAATCCCTAAAATTAAGTAATAGTTTCCTAATTCTCTTATATTTTTATTCTGAGCTAAACTACTGACCAGTTATAGTGTCAGTTATCGATGACATCCACTCACAAAAATAATAAGGAATTTACTACTTGTTATCCCTTCAACGTTCAAAGATATAACAAGATCATTTTTTTTATTTGATTATTATATTTCTTAGAATTTATGTTAAATTTATAAAAAAAATACTTTTACTTAATTTGGTTGAAACTAAAGAATTTTTCAAATTAATTAGAGTGCCTTGCTAATAAATAAGGTTGTTTTTATTTTTATTAATTCATTTTAATTAATTCTTACGAAATACTTTATATAATTAAACTCAAAAAGTAGGAACATTTCAAATGATTTTGAATCTTGTTAGATTATATAGGAGACATTCGATTTAACTTTTAGTATTACCAAGTAAATCCGATTAAATGTCGTATAATTACTGTAATTCAAAATAAGTTAATTGTTTTAGAGTCGAATAAAATTTGATTATTGTTTTACTTTAGTTTTATTAAAATAATGTAAAATTACTACTGTTTTAAAAAAAAGTTAATAGGGTAACACTAGTTTTCAGTCAGTAATAGTCCAAGGATAAGTAACCAAATTCTATATAAACAATAGTAAAAGAAAAGTGTCTATAAAGTCAACAAACCGTTATTGTCAACGATTTTTTTGAAATGAAAATGGGTTGACCCCATTGGAAACGTACTGTATTTATATGAATTGATTGCATAAATCATTTGAAGTGGAATTTTGGGTGAAATTTAAAGAAATACTTTTAGAAATAAAATTGTTTCTCTCATTCTTTCTCTAATTTTATCGCTCATATCATAAGAATTTAAAGTAGGTTTTCGAGTGGGATATACAAATAATCTAGCAATATTTCTTTTTTAGAGCTTGATAACAGTTCTGGGAATAAATTATAACTGTTTTGATTAACTAAAATTTAAGAATTTTTTTTTTGGTTCTGAGAGAAAGTCTATTCTGAGTAATAATAATAATCTTAGCAAAGGATCACAAATTTAGGTAATTCTCTTATCTACTGAACTATCAGTGAAAATGTGAGGGCAATGAAGAATTAGTGGTCAAACAAACAGCCGCTACTCTTAGGAAAGGCACACAACTGACACATCAGAGCGATTAATGCCTTCCTAAACATTATTTAATGCAGTCTTAAAAATTCCTGAGCGAAGGATCAGAACAAAAATATAAATGAAAATAACATAAACCATAAAATAGTGAATTATTTTAATAAATGCATTCATAGCTAATAATTGTAGTGACGAGACATTCATGTATTTCTATGAACTAACTTCTATTGATGTCATTGGCATAAGCCATAAGCGTTACCCCTCATGCCAGGAGACCCCTCAGTATCTCAAACATACACCTGTGCCAACTCTGCCAACAACTACACCCATGTATTCAATTCATTTCTAGCTTTCCGTTACGTTAAACAAAAAAATCTGTCAAAAGTAAGTTTTCGTTAGAATTTAATTCATAGAATACTGAACTCCGGTTACAATACATTGATATAAATGTGTATTTACTTGAAGTAAACCCCTAAATCCGGTCATAAAACTTAACGTCTGCTCTCAAAGTATTTTTATTTTAATGTAAATTTTCTCATTATTTTCTTATTATTTCATATTTGCTCTGAAAAACTCATTAAACAAATATTAAGCTCTCATTTCATGTCTTCCTCTAAAAATTTTGCCCAAAATATTATTTAAATGAATTTTTATTGGAAAATATAATTACTTTTCATCTAATGTTACAACAAGTAGCAAGCACAAATAGCAAAAATAACAATCAGTTGGAAAAGGGATTGAAATAAGAGAAAATTTTCAATTATATTAAAAAAGAGGAAAAGATTTTGAGTGCATTTCATGTATTATATAAGTGCGACCATTCCTGGAAGAGTTTAGCGTAAATGCTGTGCGAATAATCTCTAAATTAATTTTGTTGTGAATCATAGAATTCCTGTGAATTAATCGCAAGTTTGCGAATGAGTGAAATGCGTTGATTAGTCCTTAATTTAAGGCATAACTATATTTTGGCTGAAATTTTGAGTCAATTATTTTCAGTTGTTTTTCATCTCTTATATAATTATAGTAACTCTGCGTTACACACATTTAGAGACAGATGTTTGTAGTTATGATAAATTGAATGAAACATTACTATTAGACCGAATGTCACCCAATGTGTGCAAACATATGTCTTATAGTCTGTCCGTTCAATAAATTGAAGGCCAGAGAAATGTTTTTCGGACTATAATATAATAAATGGTCCACAGATTTAACACTTCAATAGTATTAAACTCGTAATAAAAAATGAATTATTATTTATTGAAAACCTGTTGAATAAAAATTGTTTATCAAATATTTGACAAAATTGTCGATTCGGGTGTACATCCCTTTTGATCTTTACTTGTCTTTACTTATTAGATGATTGAATAAAATTAGTTGAATTAAACTGAATTTCAAATAAAAAACTTCAGGGAATTAATTAAAACTTTGATTTATGAATAGAAATTAGTTAAACACTTAAGAAAGTAATTTAATTACTGAGTTCTGGATTTAAGTTTTAATTATATAATATAAATCTGAGGACTTTTCAAACGTTGATTTAATTTATTCAAAATCCTGAGGGAGAACTCAAAGGATAAATATTTGATATTCTGTGTGAGTGGAAGGCATTTTCAGGTGAATAACTCTCTGCCTTCCAATTGATATTACAATAAATATATGACTCTTTTATTAAAATTCAACGATAGGTTAAATGTTTGCCTTTGATTGCAAATACGCCCCAAATTCAGGAATATTTCTTTATTGATGACTTGCAAGATCTGAAAAGACGAAACACTC
Source organism: Galumnidae sp. Gr-Ori-00277 (assembly GCA_034700165.1). Classification (NCBI taxonomy): domain Eukaryota; kingdom Metazoa; phylum Arthropoda; class Arachnida; order Sarcoptiformes; family Galumnidae; species Galumnidae sp. Gr-Ori-00277. The sequence continues at coordinate 11,111 of JAQIXI010000787.1, read as the reverse complement.
TTTTGATTTAAAAGCCAGAGGCACTCTCAAATACCTCCGACCCTTTGAATGTGATTCTTGTGAGTAAGACCACCACCAACTCGTTCTCATCATTAAACTTATTATAGTATTTGTCTTTTTTTAAGTAGTCTTTAAAAAACAGTTTCTTTTAGATTAGTTGTTATAATAAGACTCTTGTCTTTGGACAGTATTGATAAGGATTGAGAAATGGTCACTAAACGCGCCATCCATTCACTATTAGGTTCAGTTCTCATATCTTATAATCGATCTCTTTTTGTTTTATATCATTTTCTCACAAAAAATGATTGAATACTTTCCTTCAATTCTCTTACACTTCATATTCAAAGAGAAAAAGTTATCCGTTTTTTCGTTTGGTTTCGGATTTTTTTTTGAAAAATTATTTTTGAAATCATTTGTGAAAAACCAAATAAATAACTTTCGATTTTCTTTTCAAGAAATTCTGTGAAATTCAGTGAAATATATTTTTTTTGATTCATATTTTGAATGTTTAGAAATGTTTTGTGAGAATGAGTTTATTGACTCCCATTTAAATTTTTTCATATATTTTCTCTTATGTATACGTATTGTCAATAAGTTAACCAAGATGATGCCAACAACTATAATTTTTTATTGTCTGTCATTTTTAATTAATACTAATTAATGGAGCGATGAATAAACTTGATAACTATGCCTGGAGCATTTTTTTAAGGGAGCATTTTCAGGGGTCATTGTTTGTGACTGAAAGCCCTAAACTATAATTTATTTTATTTAATATTATTATTCGTGATATAATTTATTAGTAAATTAGTATTTATTCATGTTTTGTGTCGGACCAAAGTCTGGGTTATATAACAGGAATTGCATTTAAAAGCAAAGAAAACACTTATTTTTGTCACTTTATTTGAATTTATTTGAATTTTGAAAATTTAGTGGATTTGCCTTTAATTAAGTTTTGGACTCAAATTAATTTATTAAATTAGAAATAATTATCAATTTGTTCTAATTAAATTTTAATCATCTTGGCCATTTTGCAGTGGCATACAATTCAAAAAATAGAGTTTAATGAAATTCAAAAAATTTTATCTTCGCTTCAATTTATTATTAAAATTGTTTTACACGACATTTAAGATGTTTTGTTATTTAGACGAAGAAAACTCTTCACAAATCTTAAGGAAAATAAAATTGAATTTATTCTGGAATTCATTGCAAATAACTTAAACCCAAAAAAAAATTCAATTTTGTCGACAAAAAAAGATTATAAAATGTTTTTAATTTTTCAAAAACAAAAAAATTATATAAACTAAAAGAAATATTAACAGCAATTGTAAAGTATAGTAAAGTCGACTCCCAATATATATTTGTGTCGAATCACTTTGAATGACACTTTGAAATTTAAATTAACAAGATTAAAAACATTTAAAAAATCTTATCGTTGAGATCTTTGTATATAAATTATTTGCTTTAAATATAGTCGTGTTTGAGGTCTTAAAAACTTCACAGCATTTTGTCATTTATTTGTCATAAATAAAAACAAAAATTTTTGTTAATCAATGTATGATCCGAATCAGTTAATTGGAATTCTAGTTTGAAAGCCAGAGTATAGGACAGAATGAAAATGTAAACACAAATGATTAACAGAAAAAAAAAGTTAAAAGCGTTTTCATATAATTTATATTAACTGCAATGGCTTTTGTGTATAACTTATACTCCAGAATAAACTTTGGCTAAAGTTCTGTAAACATTGGATGAAAGCTCGGAATAAAAGTGTGTCTGTTCTCTATGTTTCGTATATTTATATAGATTTCTGTCCGATTAGATAACATTAAGTAACAGCTGAGGCACTTTTCAAACTACAAAAGTAGCCGCTCTCTGGCCTTACATTGAACCGTATATTTGATACTTCAATAAAAGATAACATTTGTCCGAATTTATTCAATTTGATTCTCTTAACACAATTTGTGATAAAAATTAACCAGAATTTCGGTTTGATTTTGATTTTACTTTTTATGAATTATTGAAAATAAGAGACAAACTTTTCAAACATTTATTTGTGAGAAAAAAAGGAGTGAAAACACATTTATATATATATTGAAATTGAAAACCTTTACCGCACTATACATTCAATTGTCTGCCAGTGTTTAGTAAATTAAAGGTTTGATTCAGAGAGTAATGACTGGTTTTAGTTATCCATTGACTCCATTAATGTTTTATGTAATCAATAAAAATGAAATAAAACTACAAATGATTTTCTTAAAAACCATTAAGAAATAAGAGAACAAATGCTTTGTCCTTCACTTAATAGACTATTCTTAGAGTCATAAAGACTTGTGGATTAAAAAAAGAAATATTTATGGATTGAGTCAATAAATTATGAGCAAAGGAAACATAAGAGCACATAATAAACAATAATTTTCCACAATTGTATTCATTTGAAAGCATATCCTCTATTAACAAATGAATCAAAAGCATCAGTTGTGTTGTTCTGAGAGACTAATACTACATAAGAGTCAGTGGATTAGAAGAGAAATTCTTTTGCATTCATTTATTCATCAATTTGTCGGCCAATTCTCGGGTGTATTATATGGTTATACAAAAAAAAAACTTTTATTAAGATATAGCGAACACTCTTGACTGGTGTCCCCTCTAATGATAAATAATTGATTTTAGGTTATTATAGCGCGACTTCAAAGGTATTGCATTTATAATTTCATTGAACGAGTGATCCATTCTATGGCACAACTCTTAGATATATGTCTCACAACTCGAGTGAATGGTATGACAGAAGTGTAATATTGCTTTCGACTGTTAGAAAATGTGTAGGGATTGTGTGTTCGGTTGCAATCTTGCAATCAATACTTTCTCTAATTTATTTTAGTAGAAAAGACGAAACATTTCGTGGAAGTGTTCGCTATTCGTCGCTCACTATCTCTTTATTCCCAACACTTTTCACACTCTTTTGATTCAGATATCGAAAACTTTGTGTTAAAAGATTAGCTATAATTCACTTTTTTCTACTGTAATTGAGTTCAACTGCAAAATCTATCGAATTATCTCTTTTCTAAACATTGAAAATATATATAATTTATTAATAGTGAAGTCATTTAATACAATCAATGGTTTTCATTAAAAGAGAAATTTTTTGGGAAATGATTTTAACGTTCATTAAAGTGTAACTTAAGAGACGTTAAGAGACGAAACTCAAGGTTTATATAAATTTATTTCAAATCATTGACTTCTTTCACTTATTTCTCTCCTCTTTTTTTTTAATACAAATGAAATTCATTTTATACTTGACATCAAAGAGTTCTTAACTTTACTGGAAAATCAATGGAAGTATTGTATAATTAGAAATATTTTTCTTCGCTTCTGAATCGCATGAATTGTATTCCTATTGAATTTAAAATTAATTTTATTCAAAGGGTTTTATACTAAGATTTAAACAAATGCTTTACTTTTTATTTTTCTACACATTTTCAAAGTTTTTTAGTTAAAAAAAAGTCACTTTCAGTCATGAAATCTAAGTCACGAAAACTTTTATCTTAATTAATATGTTATTCCAATGGAATTCAGTTATGTATTCATTTTGTCAGTCTATTAATCAAATAATTTTCTATTAGATATGAAGCGCACACCACATAAGTTCAGTTTAGTTTTATGGCCATTTTTTAGTCTCTTAATTGAAATTCGTGATCGGAATCCCTGATTGAAATATTTGAAAATTTTGGCAATAAATTTGATTTAAGCAAAATATGTGATGTTTTGTTTCCTCCACTAATGAAAATCGCATTCATTAATATAAAATAAAATGCTTTACGTCTTAATTAAGAGCCAAACCTTAAAGGAATAGTTGTGAGGGTTAAGAAACAGTACCAGTAATAAAATCCTTTACTGATTAAGAATTGTGCCCGAAATAACTCTCTTTCTCCCTCTACATCACTCTCTCTCTCACTCACTAACGGTTAGTATCCTTTAATTTAAGGCATTGAACTTCTCTATGAAGTCGTGTTTCTTATAAATAATTTTATGCAAAAGTTATTAAAACGAAGAATATATTAATGAAAAGCGATGTCGAGTTGTCTTGAAATGAATAAATTGAGTGAATATTCAAATTAGTGAATATAAGACCTAATAATATCTATTATGTTTTTTCAGTGAATACCCTTCCCATTGAAAGAGTTCTAATTTGTCTCTAATCATATTATGGTTCGACTCAATGGCTTATGTTTTTTGTTTAGTGCCTTTTGGTTGAGTCGTTCTGTTGAGGCATTCCATTAGTTTATGTATAATATTTGGTAAAAACAACAAACGAGTGGTCAGTGCTTTGGCGAACAAAAATCATTTGCGGTTAATCTAAAGAATGCCAAAACTTTTTTCACTCTTCACTTATTACAGTTGAGTTAACACAAGCGTTAGTTAATGGAAAGGTTGCCGTTAGAAACTGTTTCCCAATTTGCGAACTGAACCGAACCGATTGCGAATAGTGTTATGTTTTAGCCGAACCTCTGATGTCTGCCAAATATCATTAACTCCCTCTTCATGTCATTTGTCATCGACAGGACAGCCATACACTAACTAAACATTCCAAGAACTGAATCTAAATTATTCTGAAGTACTCTATAATTCATACAATTAATAATGTTTTTCACAATTTATTTATTTTTCTTTAACCAATTCTGAGTGAATACAGTATTTCATAGAAGAAATCCTTTAATTAACTTTTGATTCCACGCAATAGTAGCTGTTTGTGGTGTGTGTTGTGCTGTGCTTTTAAATATATGTGAAAAACCTCTTTCATGTAATGTTGTCTCAAAAATTTATATGACATGAATCGCATCAAAAAATTTTAATTAAAAATTACTTTTATTTTTGGCTGACATTTGTGTTTAGTTTAATATTTAAACACAATTTAATGAATAGTTTTTATGTTATTCTAAGAGTTAAATAAATTTGAATTTTATTTATTTTTAAGGATTAGTTTCTCTTAATTTGATGTGAAATACAGTTCATATCCTCTTATTTATAGCATAAAAGAGTTTCAACATTTCCTATGAATTTGGAAATAAAATAAAAAAATGTTTTGAAGAAATGTTTTGTCGTTAAGAATATTCCTCAAAATATCTTTTTGCAAGACTTCTTTCAACACTTCTTGTGCTGTTCTCCCGTCGATTCAATAGAAGTACTTTAATATTACTAAATGTCGTTTTCAATAAACGTTTTTATGAAACATAAGACATAAATAGAAATAATAATCAAAACTAAAGTTTGTTTTATCTCTCTATAAGTGGCGTATCGTAAATGTCTTCTCTTATCTCTTCAGTTAAAAAGTTTTTAATTCAAAGAAATATATTTGAACTGAATTTTTGTCATTTGTTTGACCAAACATTTTATGATTGAAATACAGTTTTCCTTTGAAATGAATTTTCTTTTGATTATATCCTATCAGTTGACAGTTTAGTGAATCTTATAATCAATTGGAGTTCAAAGTTGTTTTCAGATTCAAAAAAAAACGTAATTTGCCAAGGTTCTTTCTTTAGAATTTGTTTAGAGAAAGACATTTCTAAGAGGAATTGCGATCAATATTTTCAATTTGAAATTAATTTTTAATGAAATGCTCTAATGTTTGGCCCAAAAAAACAGGTTTTTATTTAATTCGTTTCCAATTTTGTCATTTGATTTGAATTTTAATGAATCGAATGTCGTTTTAAATCCTTAGGAGAAAAGTGTCTAAAAATTGCATTAATTATTAAAATATAGAGCACAGAATATTTCCGCCACCGCTCTAAGTATTAGTCTTATCCCTAGTAAACAATATATTGGATGACATCGATTGAGTATTTCGTTTTTGCATCGATAAGCCATAGGCTCTGAAAGTCAATTCAATGTGACTTTTCTGAGTGAAGTAAATACATTACAATAGGAAAAGTATTTGGGAATACAAGAAATGTATAGAACTTATTCTTTGGGAAAATATATATATTTTTCTGTTCGACTCAGGGATTCATTTCTGGCGAAAACCTTTTGCATTATGTCTGTCACGAAACGACATTTCAATTCTTAGTAAAAGATATTTTAAAATACATTATCGGTTGCAAAACACCAAACCTTTTATTGTATTTTATTTTTTGACGGAATATATTTTTCCTCGAATAAAATATATATATTTAAATATCTCTTCACTTTTATAATACGATTTGAGTTTTTCAAACCTTTCGTTTAGTAAAAACTGTTGTTTTACTCCTTTAAAAGCTATCCTTTTTTGACAAAGAGTTTACTTTTTAAGGTTTATTTGAATTTATTTTGACATTTGAATCGTTTATTAGAATTTATAAATAATATTAGATTTACTTCAAATTTTTTCTTTGAATTTCTTCACTCATTTATAACAAGTTTAGACATTTTATGATTGACAGTCAAATAAAATTCAATTTTATTAAAGTTTTGACTGAAAACTTGAGAAAATGATTGAAATCCAAAGATATGTTTAAATGCAGTGAAATGTCGTTTTTATCTCAATATCTATAAAATTCTTTTATTTATTTAATCCCGACTTTTATTTTCATTAATTATTCAAGATGATTTTTCATTTTCTAGTTTAATCTCTTATCACTCGATTGTAAATTTGAGTTAAATTACTTTTTTTTTATTTATTTTTTGCAATTTTGTGGTATTTATTGCTGCCAATAGTTTAGAATTGTTTGCAATTTAAGAGGAAGTGTTCCGAATAAAAATAGCTGTTTAGGGGAATGTCATGATTTTGATAAGATATAAGTGCATGGATTGCATGGATATCCCTTTGAATTATTGCCTGATTTGTTGAAAACAATCAAATATATTGTACCACAAAAGAGCACAAAATAATTGAAAGTTAATAATTGTGAAACTTATCTCTTCAGCTCTGTTATCAGGGACACTCAGAACATTTCAAGTTCACGCCTGTGATGGAGAAGAACTACGATTGGAATGTCTGCCAAATACTGTAATAAGCATTTATTTGGCCCAATACGGGCGAACTGTTCCCTCACATCAGTTGTGTCCCACATCTTCGCCTTCACTTCAGTCTTCATCGCTTTCATCGCATAATTCTTCTGTCAATTTAAATGACACAAACGATTGTCTCACATCTGATGCTCTGAGAGTAAGTCCCTCTCAATTACCAAAAAGCACTTCTCTTTTATTCGAGTCTTCCTTTTTCTCGCTTTCGTTTCTTATACTATAATTAAGTATTTAAATAATTAGTGAGAAATGAGATATATTTGTCTTCATTGCGACGGAATTAAACCCATGAGAGTAACGATAATTAACTTACTATTCGTTAGAATACAAAAGAAGTGGATATGATTTACAAGAAAAGAGAAGAACTTTAGTTAACCATAATATTAATGATTTTGAGATAAGAGTTCGAAGATTTATTGCCCGGAATTCCTGATTCTTAACTCAAGGTTTTGTCTGATCTGAGCTTTTTTTTGTGTGTACTTGCCTACGAATTAGTAGTCAATCGATTGCTTTAAGGAAAAGACAAAAAAAGTGATGATTTATATGTAAACACTGTTTTTATCCGCTCTTTAGTATTCTTTGTTACAAAAAGTCGAATCTTCATGTCGTGAACAACGGATCTGTAAATTTATGACATCTCCGCAATCGTTTGGAGGCATCGATCCGTGTCCTGGAGTCAGAAAATACGCTGAAATAGCATTCAAATGCAGACCGAGTAAGGGATTACTCTTTTTAAACAAATGGCTATTGTTTTGCAAACTTTTCTCAAAACCATTTTCCAATCGATTTATTTTCAGACACTTTCTTCAATAAAGTAATTTGTGCCGGGGATAGACTTAGGCTTAAGTGTCATAAGTCCGGCCGAATCGTCATATATTCGGCTTCTTTTGGCTCCACTCAGTCTGGAGTTCCTGAGTGTCCACAAGCGGCTGATAGTCAATCAATGTCACAGTCATTGCCAACAGAGGAATGTCAGGTCAGTTATGCGACCGAAACTGTGATGAGTTCGTGTCACGGAAGGAAGAAGTGCTCCGTTGCCGCTGATATCGGAACCTTTGGTGATCCCGGATGTGCCAAAACAACAAAATTACATTTGAAGGTTGTCTACACGTGTGTACCCAAAGATGTGCTCAAAGATTTAGATATCGGGGTCACAGAAAATGACAAATCGAGTAATAGTGATATTCTGACCAACGAGGATGGGGTCGACAACAATGACTACACCGGTTTTGTGGAAGAGCCCCGATATATACCTGAATCGGAAATGGCCTCTACTCCGCACTCTTCTGGTCATATGGAGAAAGTGCTAAAAGAAGATCTGACGAAGAAAACTAACCAAAAGAGTGATAATGTTATCAAAACAAACTATAATATCGCCAATAATAACAGTCTGGAGAGTGAAGTCAACTGTACTTTAATCGGTCCGCCAGAAAAAGTTATTGGATTCATATCTGATTGGATATCAGCCGTCAATTTTATTAAAAGTATACTTTTATTACTTTATATTTGAGTTAAAGTTTAACTCCTTATCAGTCGGTTTGAAATAAATTATTTATTTAAGAAATTGATAGCAATTCGTGTCCACAAATACTCAGTAAAAACTGAAGAATAATTATTAAGTATTCTCATCCCAAGTCATTGGATAGGGTTTAACCTTTGGGTTCAGTCACGTTATATCCAATGTTAAGATAATTTATTGACAGATAAGAAAAGAACGCGTTTTTTGCGGTCAATGCTTAACATCTCTTATTTATTATGCATTTAATTAAAGTTTTTTTATAATAAGATTTAAAGTAAATATTATTTAAAATCGATTATTGGTCTCAATCTCACGGATTTTATCTCAAATTATAATTTATTTCAAATCAAAACAAAAAAAGAAAGCGGTAAAACATCCTTGTTCATTTTTGTTCATTTACAGCCCACAGATTTTTAATCTATAAATTTATGAGAGAAAAACAAATTTACTTTTTTTTGTTAAACTTTTTTGTTTGAAACTAAAAAACAAATAATAAAATATTTGTTAAAATTTTGCAGAAAATACTGAGCGCTTCGTTTTATACCTTTTGGTTTCGTTATGCGGTTCGTTAGTCTGTTTTTTGGTGGTCTTGTCTTCGCGTCTATTCGTGCAGAAAAGAAGAGCCATAAAGAAAGCCAAAGATGACTTACCGACGATCACACCGTTCGGTGCTCTTACCGATGATCCAGCAGATGACATACTGGACCAATTGGATGGCGTCACTACTCTAACAGAGCCACTGAATCACAGTCACCATCACAGTCACCACCATCATCATCACCCAACTATAGAAGTGGTCCGGTATAGTAATGGCGCCGCCAATACTAACACTGCAAACAGGAATTCAATGAGAAGACAAAATAGTGATACAAATCCCCGTTCGTTGTCTCGAAGTCTGAATAACTATTACTATAATTGAAGTTTTTTTTTTGATTGAATTGAATCCCAAATGGTTTTGATAATCGTTTAGCACTTTTTCAAAGCTTTAAAAACTCGATTTTGTACTGATTTTTGATTAAATGACGAAAAAAAAAGTCAAATTCTGAACAATATATCGATTGATGTTAAGTACAAAAGTTTTAATTTTCTTTTGAAATATAAGTATTTCATTGTTTTTTTCTAACGGATCTCAAATTGTCAGACATTTTATTGAAATCCATTTTAAAGTTTTAATTAATTCTTGAATTTTTTTTTTTAGTAGAGATTATGAGAACCAAATGTAATGTAATATAACGTTAGAATTCAATCAATTTTATTGTAATTTCTTGTAATGATTTAAAAAAAATTAATTATGAATTTTATTTATCGAAACATTAATTTATTAAAACATTTATTCAAAATAATATGTAAAGCACTCAATAAAAATCAAATTTTCATTCATTTAATCATTTCTTTGATTAACTTTTTATTTGTTATTCTTCTCATTCTTTACAGAATCGCTAAACTTTGCCCAGAATTGATTGAAAGGGATGTCACCCAAGAGATGGTTTTACTTATTCTATAAGCATCTGAAGAAATTACTTCGAAAAGCCCTTAATATAATTGAGATGAATAGATTCGATAAAGTAATCATGTACAAATCAGTGTTACCCTCATTAGTTCGAATGAGTTTCAAATTGTCGTAATTTGTGTTTCATTTTGTTTGTAAACAAAAACATGTGTTCAGTGTTTTTCAAGTATTTTAAATTGAAATCAGTTTTATTATTAATTATTTAATTTTATTAATAATTAATAACTATTTAGTAATTGGTTTTCGGCTGAAACTAATTATAAGATGTGAAGCAAATTATAATAAAAACAGAAATTAAGTCAAAGATTTTATTATTTATTTGAAAAATTGAGAATAAAATCAAAAATGAACCAAAATTTTGACTTTTTGTGTCCTATTTGTTGCCAATATTTTAGACACAGATTTCGGTTCAAGAATTGAATGCAATCGAGTCTTTCATTCGCTAAAAAATCTGTTAAATGACTTGTGTTGGAGTGAAACACAACCAAACATTTTATGGACAGTCAGTGCCAACGGATTTACTCAAATTTATGACAAACCTATTAAAAGGAAAGAGAATTATTCGATATCTTATAACCACTTATTGTAAGGACTTCTAACTCTTCAGTCAAAGATATGTCTACAAAACAACAAATCCATACATTTTTAGGTCATAAAAGTATTGTCTATTGCGAGAAAAGGTTACTAACATTTAATAAATAATGGGATAAGTCTTGTCGTGTGATTGGAATAAATTTAATGAATTTGTGGTCACAACCAGTGATACAAACGGTTTGACTAATGTTTGGGACATTTGTTTTGGTGTAAACCCTGTTCTCACTCTTTCCGGTCATTTAAAGGCTATAAAATGTGTAACATTTTCTCCATTTCGAGAGACAGTCATCGGTTCGGTTTCATATGATATGACGACCCGTTTGTGGGACACAATATGATTGTGTCGTTTGTAAGTCAAAATTCACTTAACTTTTAATTAGATTTAAATGATTCCCACATTTTAGTCCTCCTTTTAGTCAATTATTTGTTTTTCATTTAAATTTATTTTCAAAAATATGTTATTTTTTATATTTTGTTAATTGATTTCAATCGGAA